>CAIGRE010302933.1:0-13470 GCA_903798275.1 Fraxinus angustifolia subsp. syriaca
AAAAAAACACCCAAAAAAAAAAAACTTAATGCAGCTCAAACTAGGCAAAAAATTGGAAAAATCCACCCAAATGAGGAAATGCAAGAAGAATGTTAAAATTTTAAAATATGGACCATCACTCGAGCGAGAAGTGAGGGATAAGTGAGCAAGACAACCTCTACTTTTATCGCTCAAGCGACAGGTAGAGAAAAGCAAGTGAAAAAACTTTGACACAAATAGCACTGAATTTTTGAAAATTTCAAAAATAGCCCCCTTTTTTTAAATCACGTTTCCGAAATATTGATGAATTCAAAAATGCATGTGTTCGCTAGTATTACACTATCAATAAAAAGATTTCCACGTACTTAAATCAAGTTTAATTGGAGTAAAGTATATAATTAACTCAGTGTGTTAAGTGTCACTATTTTCGTGTATCATGACTCCAAATTTTAAATTTGTGACAAAGAACATGCGAACATCACTGCTAGATAAGTATTTTTCAAGATCACTTGTTAAAGATTTAACTTTGGTTCCTAATTTCTCAATTACAAGTGTCAACTCACTCAAATTTTTGATAGAGTCCTGAAGGTCACCTATGAGTTTTTCTCGTTCTCTTTCAAATTCATTAACATTTCTCAATGTGGCTTTATTGAACTTCTTGATTTTAAGACTCTCCTCAAATAACTCTCGATAAGACTCATGAATATCGGTCTCATCCTCAAAATCTTTCTCAGATTTCTCATTACGTTCTTCATTCTCAACCTTTTCACTTTCCTTATCAGAATCAATCTTAGCTATTGACGTAAATGCCATAAAGTTTTGTTCATCGTCACCACCACAAGTATCACTCTGAACACTCGAATCTGATTCATCATCACTCAGAGTCACCGCTAATGTCTTACCCCTTCCTTTATTCAATTTTTTTTTTCAAATTAGGACATTCATTCCTATATTGACCAAAACAATGATACTCATTGCATCTTACATACTGGATTCTCTTACTAGAAGTCCTAATGTTATTCTTCTCACACTTATCTTTTGAGAATTTACTAAGAACGTCAGTTTTCCTATCGTGAGATTTTCTCTTATTCCTTATCATCTTCTGAATTTTTTTTAAGAAATACGCTATTTCGTCATCCTTAAGGGTTTAAATGTCAGTAAACTCACTTTCTTATTCTCTAATGGTGTTCATGGCTATGGATTTAACCTTTTTCGGTTGAGAAATGGTGAGTTCATAGGTTTGGAGAGATCCTACGAGTTCCTCAATCTTAACTTCATCTAAATCCTTACTTTCTTCAGTAGCTGTGATCTTAGGTCTAAACCTTTTAGGTATGGATCTAAAGACTTTTCGAACTACTAGGTTGAAACTCGAGTTAACTATATTATTAAGCTTCGCATAGAATTCATCGAACGATTCATCGTCCTTCATTCTAATTTCTTCAAACTTAGAGATTAACATTTGTAGTTTGGAGTTCCTAAACGTTTTGGTACCCTCGTGTGTGGTCTCTAAGATATCACAAACTTCTTTAAAAGTTTCACACATCAACACTCTCCTAAACTCCTCTACAAACACAGTAATAAATAAAGCATGAATCACTTTACTATTCCATTTGCAATCAGCAACTCGGTCTTTAGTCCAAAGAGAAATATCAGTGAGTGTAACAATACCAACAACAGTAGATAAAGGTACATTCCAACCATTTTGTACACTGATCCAAATACGTTCATTCGATGTTTGAAGGAATGCTCTCATTCGAACTTTATAGCAAGCATAGTTGCTTCCGTAAAAAAAAAGAGGCACGGATGGAGACTGATTCATCTAGATAATTTAAGGATTAGAAATCGAAATGTGGTTATAATACCAATTAAAATAACGAGATTCGACCCAAAATACACGTAGAGTGGGGTGAGTATGTGATTATGAGAAATTAGAATTTAATAATTAATTAGCAACAAGTCATTATTAATTATCTTTATATGGTTAATCAAACAGCCCAATTCTTCCTATGTTGAAATACCGCAGTTATATGAAAACAATAAACAAACACAATAAATGATCACAAAGAAACCCCTATTGAGTAAAAACTCTAGGCACTTTATCAGTCAATAATCAACTATAAACGAATTAGAACTTACAGTCAGACTCGACTACCACTAGTACTTTTTGACCTCCTAACTGTAATTTCCACAGCTCTCTTGAATTTCGTGCTCCTATACCAACTCCCAACTGTAGTTTTTAAAGCCTTTTTGGATTACGAGCTCATGTACCAACTCCCGGCTTTATGAATTCGTATATCTCATGTGGATCAACGAAGAACTCCGTATTCTTCAACAACTGGAACTCCAATCACCTTCCCTTAATGTTTAACACTCTGACAGATGTGTAGAAATTAGTAATTTAGTATTTGGATTATGGATTTGATGTTGTAAGCCAGAAAAAATCACAGCATGAAGGTTGAAAGCTTATTTGATGAAGAAGATATGGAGAGTACGTGTTTTCTCAATTTCAACCTTAAAAAATCGTTCAGGAGAGTTCTGGTATTTATAGTGTAGGTTAAAGAATAAATGAGCAGGATAAAAAGCTTTAAAAACACGAATTAAAATTTTCAGATAACCATGTCGCTCGAGCGAAAGTTGGGCGACAGGTTGTCGCTCGAACGAAATCCTGGCGATAGGCTAGCGACAATGTTACTGTTTCTGCCACTTGAGCCAAGTCATGGCTATAATCTAGCGAAATTACGATGTCATTTTTCCTTCTTTTCCAATTTCGAACCCTAGACTTAATACAACTCAATTTCCAGCAGTTGTAACTTACTTATTGACTTTTACAACATATTAAAAATAGTCAATTTTGTTTACAGACTTGCCAATTACATCAAAAGTCTAACAAGTTTGTAAAATAAGGAAGTGAATGAATGTTTTCATATAGTTTTGCTCACCTACTGTAATAACACTTACCTCCAAGTGTGCAAACAATTTTATCTTGTTTTGATTTTGGAGTTCTATATATACAAGGATCATCAAACTTTCTTGCACACTTCCTCATTAGAAAATTCTTACAAAAATAAAGAGAGAAAGTTGTGAGAGAAAATTAGAGAACTATTCAAATTTTGGAGCCCACTACCTCAATTATTGTTGAAACTGATGTGTGAGACATTGATTTTTGTGGTGTCGTCAAATAGATTCCAAAAGAGTCTAGTCAAGAATAGCTAGTCAGATTCCACTCATCCGTTTAGACTAGTCCTCAAAAGAATTACTCTACTATCAAAAGAAAATTTATCAATTGTTTTGTGTATTTCAAAATTTTAAGATGATTTAATTAATAAAAAAATTGTTTCAAAATCATATTGTAAAGCATCAATGATGTCCTGCAAAAAGACATAAAAAATCTTGTTTCAAAGCAAATTTTCGCAAGATGGCAAGCAATTCTATATTATTTTGATTTTGAAATTCTATATGTATAAGGATCAACAAACTTTCTTGTAAACTTTCTCACTAGAGAATTCTTACAAAATAAAGAGAGAAAATTGTGAGAGAAAATTAGAGAATAATTCAAATTGAGTGACATTTTCAAAAAGATGGATTCTTCATGTTCAAAGAATAAGAATAAAAATAAGGTTTCAATACCAATCCTTTCTATTGAGGATTATATTCAGAATTCTTTCAAATGATCAAAAAATGAAGAACATAGTTCTTCCGCCTCTTAAAAAATAACCCTAGCTTCAAAAACCCCATCTGTGAAAACCACTAAAAAAACCTCAGAAGAAAAACCTTCAAATTTCATAAAGGCTTTCCAAATTGGATATGGTAAATTACAATATATTAAATTCTCCTCCATCATTTCACTACTTTACCAAAAATGTTCATATTCTTGTTTTCGAGATGGAAACATCTTGGATTTATCGATATTCTTCCCTTGAAAAATGTCTTCAAAATATCTTGCTATCAAATTTTCAATTTATGCCTAAAAAATAAGAAAACTAGAGCTTATTATGAAGCCATCCTCATCAAGTCTAGATCGGCTATAATAACTCATACTCAAAATTCCCAAAAGAAAACTCATATTGATTTTTCAAAAATTTCAATCAACAGGGTACTGTCATTTGAAAATTGGGGACATGACCTATGGAAAGAGAAGGAAATACATCTCTTAAAAGACGATTCATTTGAATCTCTTTTCAATTATTCTGATTACTAAAAAGCCCGGTTTAATTTTTTTTTTTTTACTTTAGATCAGTTACTCATTCTTGGTTTATACTTTTTAATCAAAATTGTTCTCTACATTTTTCAAAATGGTTGCAAAACTGGCTTGAACGTTTTGGTCTTGAAGAAATTTTTTTACCTAGTCTTACTCTTTAAGAGTTCGAACATTTCAAACAAGAGGCAAAAACATTTTTAAAATCTCAAGAAAATCTTTTATTTCAATTCGTTCATCACCTCAAGGTCTCATGAATTTTTTGTTATGACTATCAAATTATTCAAAACCAGTATCCGAATGCTAAAAAGATTTTTCAAAGACTAAAAATCAAATGATGGTTAAAATTTCACTAGACAAATTGCTGCCCTAAAACAGCAAATTCTTGGATTCAAGAATAGAGGAATGCAGACATCCGAAAACTATCAAAAAATGAACTTGACAAAAGTGCCGACTTCCTCGTTGAAAAATCAAGAATCATGGCTATGTTCAGTCAAGGCAAAACTTCGGAAGAACTTCCAGCTATTTCAGAAAGAGTTGCTTATTTGGCTGAAGCCTCTTCAACTAAGTCAGAATCAAAAGAATATAGTTCTTCTCAAGATGATACATCAGATTATGAACAAAGCAATGAAGACATGTGCTTTGGTCTTGATAGTATTGATGATCTAATTGAAGAAACAACTCAAAGGAATACTCCTTCCAAATGACAGCATGGACCCAACTTTCCTAATGAATTAAAAGAATACAGGGCCCAAAAATCAAAAGCAACTCTTTTCAACATGTGTTTACCACCGAACAAATTATTCTTGCTACCATTGCCACCAATAAAAAATGGACAAAAAACTTTTGTTACTTTATTAAACTAATAGTTCATAATTTCAAAAAGTTCGGTGAAAGGACAATCATTTTCAAAAAGCATGGTAGACAGAGGATAGATTTTGTTGTTCTCCAAATCGTCCTTCAAGATTCCTTAATCAAATTCAAGAAGTTTTGAAGTCCAAAGTTGCATTATAAAAGGAGGCAGAAGGCTTCTTTAAGTGTGAAATAGAGGGAAACATTCATCTTCAAAGTTTTAGATTATTCTTGTAAATTTAAAGCTTTCTTTAAAATTTTTAATTTGAGCTATCAATTTTAGTTTTCAAACTTGTAAATCAAAATTTTATCCAATAAATTATCATTTTCCCCATATCTCCATACTCTTGCATCACTCACCAATGTCCCTTGTCCTTTTTGGTATCAGAGCCATAAGAGATTAGCTTGAGTCTAGAGTGTCAAAATATTGTTTACATAGTGTCAAAGGTTAAGTTGGTGTGTTGCATGGACGTCTACTGAATCGTTGGTCAGCCGTGTTACCGGAGTTGATGTTTAGGTGATCCCGTTGTAGGCTTTGCATAGCATCAATCCACCCTATATCATTTTATCTTCAATAGTAAGATTAATGATTTCTTGCATATATTTAATTATGTCTTTTTTTGTTAAACTGGTTTAGCAAAGGTAGTGGTTCAAATAGTAGATATAATATGTCAAACTTTTTCCAAAATGATAATGAAGAATTAGATCAAAATCATGCATCTCCATCATCTGCGTCAAAGGATTTTAGTTCAAAATTGGACTATTCCAAAGGTAGACAAAGGTTCTATCTATGAGATAGAAAATTTTAATTTTACTCAAAATTATGTTAATTTTAAATTTTAATTTTATTCAAAATAATAAAGCATACTATTTCTATTAAAAATTAAACTATTTCAATTCAAGTGGTGATGTTATCGAGCTGAAATTTGTTCGTAATTTGGGCTGTTGTTTCTTTCCTGAACAACCTCAACCATTCTATTATTTGTTAGGCATGTTATGTTAGGACTCCACCTTATATTAGACTACTATTTGTACTATATATATTAGGAGTAATTACATCTCTTGAGATTATTTGCCAATCTTTTGTAATTATCCTTTGATATAATGAATTTCTCCTTAGACAAATGTTCTATCTATGAGATAGAAAATTTTGATTTTACTCAAGATTATGTTATCAAAACTTTAGAGCAAATTATTCCTATTAAAAATCAAACTGTTTATATTAATCTTTTTTTCAAAAGAAGCTATTCAGGTCCACAAAAAGAAATTCAAATATTTTCATGATGGACTTGTTGAAATTACAGTCAAACATTTGTTTAGACTTGGTCTAGACATTCATGGTCTTCTAACCTTAAGAGATAAAAAGACTCTTAAAATTTGTGCATTCATCACTCTCCATGCTCGAGTCTAATCTCAAGAGTGGTTCGATATTCCAATAACTCATTATCAAATTGATAAAGCTTCTGATCGATCATCAACATCAAAATTCTTGGTTTGAATTTGGAGATTAAGAGCATTCAAAATGGCTCCATCTCGAAGGTTAATTAAAAAAATTGGATAACAATTTGAAAATATGTCCACTCTTGATATAAGACTCGGGCATGGAGAGTAATGAATGTTTAAATCTTAAGAGTCTTTTATCTCTTAAGGTTAGAAGAACGGAATATCTAGATCAAGTCTAAACAAATGTTTGACTGCAATTTGAACAAGTCAAACAAGAAGATATTTAAATTTCTTTTTGTGGACCTGAATAGCTTCTTTTGAAAAAAAAAATATTAATATAAACAATTAGATTTTTAATAGGAATAATTTGCTCTAAAGTTTTGATAACATAATTTTGAGTAAAATCAATTTTTTCTATCTCATAGATAGAACATTTGTCTAAGGAGAAATTCATTCTATCAAAGGATAATTAAAAAAGATTGTCAAATAATCTCAAGAGATGTAATTACTCCTAATATATATAGTACAAATAGTAGTCTAATATAAGGTGGAGTCCTAATATAACATGCCTAACAAATAATAGAATGGTTGAGGTTGTTTAGGAAAGAAACAACAGCCCAAATTACGAACAAATTTCAGCTCGATAACATCATCACTTGAATGACGGGCTCGCAGATAGCGAAAGGTGGCGCGATCGCTAAGTGTTGGACGTGCGGCTAGCAAGCGATCAACGTATTGAAAAGATGCTCGGGTGCCCATGAACCGAACAACATACATTTTAGTGTTGATTTCTCATTGTTCCGTCTTTGATGTATTCAAGACTTCTTCAAGACATATTACCAACTCCCAACAGAATTAGGGTCATCCCGAATTCTAAAAATGACCCGAACTCTAAAAAATCTCCACATTAACACAATTTTAATACAAGGAGTAAAACTTCACTCTTCAACAAAAATTTTCCACATCTTCCACAAAAATTCCTAAGGGCAATCTCAACAACAAATACCAATCAATTTCAAGCAATGCTCAAACTTGATTACAGGGAGTGACTTGGTCATCATATTAGCAAGATTATCTTAGGTACCAACTTTGCTTACATCAATATCATCAACATATAAGATTAGATATTCAAACGATCAATTACCACACTTCTTAAAGTAAACAAAACTATCATAACTACTTCTTTTGAAGTCACCAGTAGTTATAAATAAGTCAAACCTCTTATATCACTAAACAACTTTTCAACTAATAACACAATCACCAATGAAAAAAAAATACCTTGCAAGAGATCTTTTCTTATCAAGACCTCTAACAAAATCAACACAACGAACTATCCGTGTAGAAGTTTCTTCAGTAGAATCAATACCTTCAGCTACATTCAAAGCATAGGCAAATAAATCAGCCTCATTGTACCTCTATGGAAGCCTAATATCTTTTCTAGATCTGTCTTTAGTAATAAAATACCATGGTGTCACCGGTGTGGTGGCAAAGGGGCACCCTTATCTTCTGAACTAGACTAAGATGTAGACTCTAGTATAGACTCGGAATCAAATATAAACTCTAGATGTGTGTTTAATTTCTATTGATTTATATCAATAGTTTCTGTAGAACACTATAAGACATAACTGGACAGACATTCTATGCACTTTCATTGCAATACATGTACCTTTACTAACTTTCAGGACTTTACCTTTACCGGCGAACTTGTACCATGTTGCATCAAAAGTACTCAAGAAGATAAGATTTCTCTTCAAATCTGGAATATGTGTTACTTCACCAAGTATCATGATAGCCTCATCAAACATCTTAATTTTAATCATTCCAATACCACCTATCTTAAAAGACGCATTATTTTCCATCATCACAACTTTGAAAAATGTTTCATACGTTGAAAACTAATCTCGATTAGGATATATATAAAACTTACAAGTTGTATCAAGAATCTATTTCTCGCGAGATTCAGAGTCGCGATCAAATTCAACTAAAAGTTCTCCGCCATAGTGGCCATCTTCTGTAAAACGACTTGACCTAAATTTTCTTAGATCTTTTATTCTTATTCTATAACTTATATCAGTTAGATTTGATGTGCCCCTTTTTCTTGCAATAATTACTGATTTTTATCGCTGCATTTAGACTTAGATATGCTCCTCATATTACTACCAAAATTCATGTCCTATGCCCTCCCACTAAAAACAACGCCTTCTGCTTTACCCTCAAATTCAACCACAAGCTGCTTCACCTTCTCCTTAGATAACAAAACATCATATACTTTATTTATAGTAATAGTGTCACGACGACTGAATAAAATAGTGTCTCTGAAAGTCACAAATGAAGAAGGCATCAAACATAACAAAATCAACCACATATCTTCTACAACATACTTAATCTCCACGATCTCCAGATCAGTAACACATTCTTTAAAGATGGTTAGGTGATCTTTTATAAACGCATCTTTCGATGAGAATACAATTGCTGCTTCATATGTTATTAGCGGTTAGACTTTTCTTCATGTATAACTGCTCCAATTTTAACCATAACTCAATGACGATTTTCTCCTTTAGAGCGCCCTAATTTGGATTTAATAGATGAAGATGAATTTGAGATAGGGCATTTCGATCCTTACATTATTTTTCATCATGTGTCCAAGTTGAAGGTATCTTATCAAGTTCTAACAGGGCATCATCCAAGTCCATCTGCGGGAACACAGATTGCATATTCACCTCCCATGATGAAAATCTGGTGTTGCGATTCAAAAACAGAATATCGTATTTCATAGTTACGATCGCAAAAAATAAAATCTCACTCTAATACTAGTTTATTATGATAAAACCATAATAGTCAATATAAAAAATGAGAACAATAATACAAGATTTACTTTAAAATCCAAGTTGGAAAAAAAATCAT
The DNA here is from genome assembly GCA_903798275.1 of Fraxinus angustifolia subsp. syriaca. Lineage (NCBI taxonomy): Eukaryota > Viridiplantae > Streptophyta > Magnoliopsida > Lamiales > Oleaceae > Fraxinus > Fraxinus angustifolia. Next base: position 9,374 of record CAIGRE010302933.1, read on the forward strand.
ATTCAGATGAGGATAAATTCACTATTCAAAGGATAATTACAAAAAATTGTTGGATTGTCTCAAGAGATGTAATTACAGCCAATATATATAGTAAAAGAAGAGCCCAACATAAGGTGGAATCCTAATATAACAGACCTAACAAACAATGAAGTATTTTAAGTTGTTTTGGGAAGAAACAATAGCCAAAATCGTGAAATTGATTTCAGCCGGATAACATTATCGCTCGAGCAACGGGCTCGCAGACAGTGGCTATGACACGATCGCTCGAACACTAGACGCATGACTAGCGAACGATCAATGTACTGAAAAAGATGCTCAAGCATCCATGATGTGGACAACAAGTATGTTCGCACCGATTTCTTCTCCTTATTTGTCTTCGACTTTTTCAACACATGTTATCAACTCTCAATAGAATCAGGGTTACACTCTAACTCTAACAAAATCAAATACATTAATGTATAATAAAATTTAAGTTATTTCGAGAGTTGAGTTCCTTCTCAAAATGTTTATTTACTAAATGTAGTTAGTAGTTCAATTTCTTTATATATATAATTAAGCTCACTTTATATTTAACCCATGTAAAAATCTTATTTTACACTTTCTCACTCTCCCTTAAAAAAAAAGTACTCCATCTTTTATACAATCATTTTTAAAGGTTCACGTGCTCGAACAAAATATATAATGTTTCCAACTCTTATTTACACTTTCTCAATAATCTCCCTTCAAAAAAGATACTACTTTTATTCAATCATTTTCAAAGGTTCACATGCTCAAACAAAATATAATGTTTCATTGGGTCAAGGAGTTATGTCTTGTATGAACACAGCTGCCTGCCGACGTAACTGTGAATTTTCCAACCACTACGACTCACTGGGGTCCCTAGTTTTATTATTCTACATGCATAAGTGGACCCCGGATTCCTCAACCTCTGGTTAAGAAGAAATACCTCATCCCATCATGTCATATTTTGATAAAAAAAAGTACGATAGAGTGGGTGTAAGAGATCGTCTGAATATGACCATATAGTGAGAAGTTTGTGTCAGTATTAGGCCCAGCAAGGCTGATTCCCCTTTAGTAATAGAAGTCAGCAGCTTGCCTGTTTTGTTTATACTACCGAGTGCTTAATCCATGCTAAATTTACGGCAACGATTTAAAATTGAGTGATGCTGAGGGTACACAGTCCTCTTTCAAAGGGGTGCGACCCGTGATTTTTAAAATTGCGGGCCCCACCCTCTTACGAGAGGACTGTTACATCTAGCATTTCTCTTTAAAATTTGTGAAAATAGAACTGATTGATAGAAACTCAAGGCCACCCGTTGTAAAATGGGAGCTATTGAGAGCATTGTTGGTAAATATGGCTTAGTGAGTCACTTTTGTAATAATTTTGAGTGAGATCCGCTCGATCAATTTGGAAGATCAAAGTTAATCCGTGTTCTCTTTCGTGAAAACATCAAAATCACATATTTACTTGTCAAAAAAAATGTTCGATTAAATGAAAAATTGAAACTCAAATTTGATACGTTGAAAGATAATTTTGTATTGAAGGGAAAATTGTGTAGTTTATCCCATATAAGAAAATAAACAAATAAATCACTGAACAAATTATATATGATTACACTTTGAAATTGTGTAATCATTGTAAAACATATAGATTCTTTTCACGTACGCAAGGAAGGGTGCTAATCAAGGACCAGACCAGAACTTCAAATATTGAATTTGTGTACGAGCACGACTTACATACATAAATATTGGATCGAACGAAGCAAAAATTGACCCCTTAACCAAATGTCTCTACTCTTTATGCAGAATGAAATAGGATGGTGCTAGGTGTACCATGCACAAGAAGCATATAGTTTATTAAACCTTGTTATTACAAACTTGATTTAATAATACCATTTCTTATTTTGTATTTCTATTTTTACCAATATATAAAAACACGAAGCATGGTCTTTTTACAAGTAATTCTCAAGTGAGTTCTGATATGAACTTTTAATATCTAAAATGTAATTGACAGAAATATGTGAAAGATTTTAGATTCTATGAGTGGATTTTAGAAGTCTAAATATTTTCTATAGCAATGCAATTTAAAATAGACCTTAATGTGGTTGCAATAAATAATGATGGATTGAAAATGAAACGGTATTCAATTGTCTATGATTTCATCCTCATGTGGTACCCTACCATGTTGAGAATTACAACTAAAACTCTCCCCCTTACCTATTTGTACATAAAAATAGTATAATAAACTGGACAGTTATCAAAAAGCAAGAATGGAAATATTCTAACTTAATATAATAGAAAGAAAAAGTAAAGTAAGATGCAAGAATATCAATCAAAATAAATCATTAGCTATTTCTATTTTCACCCCCGAAAATAGGTCTTAAATTTTGGAAGGTATGCTTTTGGTGATGAAGATCACGTTTCTTGCGTTTTTATGACTCTCCGCACTCAAAATTTAAGGTTTGAGTTTTGAAGATTTCATTTCTTTTGCTAAAAAGTTACTATCAAGAAATGAGTGAGTAATACTTGTGTGTCACAAGAGTACTTTGTTAAAATTAGTATTTGATTTGGAAAAGTAACTTTTTAGCAATGAAACCTAAACTCAGTAGACTTTTGAGTTCTTGCTTGTGAATTATTGTGTTTCTTACCATTATTTCCTATAATTAGCTTGTGATTGACCGTTTGTGTCGTTTAAAATGATCTTTGTGTTTCTTAACAAGTACTAGTCGTTGACATGTGTCTTGCACGAATTTTGTATTCATTGTGTTTTTATTAGTGTAGAACTTGTAGATGTTAAAAAAAATATATAGTTTAAGATTTATTGGATTATTCAAAAGTTTTGGGATTATGCCTCGCTAATGTTCCATATAACAAAGTGATTATTTCAAAAATTGATATTACTGCACAAAGAAACTCACCAAAAATAAAATTGAAAACATCCTGTGTATGTAGAATATGACAGCATATGATAATAAAAACATTTGACATATATAAAAATTGCAGGTTTACAGTAGTAACAAATATTTGATTCATTAAATAATAAAACATGCATCGAAAAATAAAAATCCATAACAAAGAAGTTGTAAAAGGATATCAAGCATCATTTACAAAATAAAACAAATGAGTTGTGATGGAATACATGTGTATGCTTAGACATAATAGATAATTCTCGCATTGTCATTGTCGCTTCTTCTCTTGGTTGTTTATAAACGTTTAGATCTGAGTATATAATAAATATTGAAATAACTGCATCAAATCAACAAAATCACCTACCTAACCCCTCAAAAAAATATAAAACATATCCAGTGAGTACGTGTTGTATATTCTATGATGTTCGGACTCTCAAAATAGTTGAATTACCCATGTCGGATACGACAAGGGTATGGGTACGAGATATGTGTCGGATCCTCCAAATCTCAATCGAACACTTCATCGTTTTTGTTTTTAGTTTTTAGTTTTTTCTTTTCTTCCCCTTTTTACTACCTGTAAACCTAGAGTCGTCGTCGAGAAGGTGAAGAAATGTAGCAGCGCTAGGTTTTCCCTTCTTTTTCTTCTTCTTTCTTTTCACCTTTCCATTTCTTTTTTTTCTTTTTTTCATTCTTTTTCCATCTGTATCGATTAGGGTTATCTTGGTATAAAATGAAAACGGATTCCATATAGTGCTACTTAGTACTCTATTAAATCCAAACTGCAATCAAACCTCTCATGTTTTATTTTATATAATAATTAGTAATCTCATAGTTGAAACTAAATCTCATAACTCTATTTTATTCATCTTAACCTCTATTTCAATTCGTATTTCCTTCTTTGTGAATAATTGATTTTGGCCTGGGTTTTGCTTCATGTGTATCGCATGTCTCTTATTGTGGTCTATGTTGTAATAAGTTGATAGAATTGACTAATATTTCCTGTAATGTTATTATGTAATGGGAGTAGCACTCTCATATTTAGATTTTCTACAAAATCCTCTGATAGTGGATGCTATGAGAAGAGTTAAAGGAGAAGGGGAAATGGGAGAGAAGAGTAGAAAAGAGGGAGAAATAGAAGAAGAAGAAGAGGGTGAGACGAAGAATGAAATTGGAGAAGAAATATATCAT
>CAIGRE010302936.1:0-16427 GCA_903798275.1 Fraxinus angustifolia subsp. syriaca
TTTTGACAATTATTTAGTTGAAAATAATGAATTTGTCCAAATTTGTTCAAAACGCTTTTAGTAAATAGTCCTGAAAATAGCAATTGGAGGAAATTCAGCTATTTTTTTTTTTTTCCAATTCTTTGAGCAAATTCAATATTCTTGTGCAAATCAACGATTTTTCAATCGTGTAAATTGATGTTGCTTCTATCTGCATAATGTTCACACAAATAAATAAATAATAAAAATAAATTGGCAAATAGATTCTGTTAGCTAATAATAAACCTGAAAATCAGCTGCTTTGGCTAGGAGGAACACAAGCAATTGGCCAATGTAACAGATGTCTTTTTACGCTGTTTGTAAAATTGACTAACATAAATGTTTATTCGTATTATATTTTTTTACTAAATATTCAATTTGGCTAATCTACATCTACAATACGTAAAAGGATGATTATACTGCTACCACAGTTTTTATTTGATACACCACATGTTGGGGTTTTGATACACAATAAATCCGGACGATGATGTTAAATCGATTTTATAGTTTGGATTAGACTTCATAGGCATCGATCAATGATTGAAATGAAATGTCGACACCACAATGAACGAACTATTCCGACAATCTAAGTGGACCATTTGAAGTAGCCTAATTTCATTAGTGTTGCTCATGACCCGGCCCATTACCTTAGACGGCTTTAAGGTTGTAAGCTCATTTGTTGTAATCTTTTGGGCCTCTATTCTTGACCTAAAGCCCACTTTCTTGGCTCATATAAGTGGGTATGTTTTCTTGTGTTTTGCCCTAGTGTAAATGTTGGAGCCGTGAGTTTGAGGGAGAGAAAAAAGAGTTTCTTGCTTTGTGTCACCTTCTTCTCATCTTCTCTTAGCCTTTGTGGTCGGTTTGGGCTACCAAAACATCATTTACACTCAGCCTTTGTGGCATCTTGAAGCAACCGATTTTGGGAGGTTGTTTGTGGTTGTGGTGGTCGATTGGTGGTGAAACTGAGCCCAATTTGTTGAGCAATTGGAGTCAATAATTTGCAAATGGTATCAGAGCTAGTTGAGGATGATTTAAGGCCAAAATTCGCAGTTGAAAATCGGTAGAAATTGAAGCAGAAAGCTGTCTAGATTTTTTTTTGCAAAATTCGGACCTGGGAATGCCATTTTCGGGTGGTTGGTTGATGAAACGGACACCACTGGCGGACTCAACGGGTGGAGGAGCAGCTGGGGGTGGCGCGTGACGACAGACAATCTAAGTAGACTATTTTAAGTAGCCTAATTTCATTAATGTCGCTCATGACCCGACACATTACCTTAGACAGCTTTAGGATTGTAAGCCCATTTGTTGTTATCTTTTAGACCTCTATTCTTGACCTAAAGCCCACTTTCTTGGCTCATATAAGTGGGTCCGTTTTCTTGTGTTTTGCTCTAGTGTGAATGTTGGAGTCGTGAGTTTGAGGGAGAGAAAAAAAGAGTTTCTTGCTTTGTGCTTCCCTTGACTTTGTGCCACCTTCTCTCATCTTCTCTTAGCCTTTGTGGCTAGTTTGAGCTACCAAAACATCATTTACACTCAGCCTTTGTGGCATCTTGAAACAATCGATTTTGGGAGGTTGTTTGTGGTTGTGGTGGTCAGTTGGTGGTGAAATTAAGCCCGATTTGTTGAGCAATTGGAGTGAATAATTTACAAATGGTATCAGAGCTAGTTGAGGATGATTTAAGGCCAAAAATCGTAGCTGAAAATCGGTTGAAATTGAAGCAGAAAGCTGTTTAGAATTTTTTTTTTTTGCAAAATTCGAACCTAGAAATGCCATTTCCAGGTGGTCGGTTGGTGAAACGGACACCACGACGAACTCAGCAGGTGGAGGAGCAGCTGGGGGTGGCGAGTGACTACAGACATTGGCGCGTGAGGCCCATACGCAGTGTCGACGGTTGCACGTGCGGGTGCATGGGCCCTATTCCGGAGATAGGGTCTTCAGATAGAATGTTCCTGGAGTCGATACGAACCCTGTGGTGTTATCGGATCTCAGTTTTGGGCATTACGATGAAAGTTGGACCATTTTGCCCTTCGACGTGCGAAGTGCAGGTTGTCGTTTTGTGTTGCCGTTGTTTTCGAAGATTTTAGGACAAATGGTGACGATCATAAAGTGATGAATTCGCATCTCTCGATATTTACGGACCTTCGGTATCGTATTCTACATTAACAGTTACTTTCAATATTATCATTTCTAGTTATTGATCAAACCACCACGGTACCACTAGAAGAAGTAAAAAAAAGTAAAATGATAACCAAAATTATTACCGATTCTCATAGCGATCCCTCTCAGCAGCAGTAGAGATCTCCCTAGTACACATCAATCTATGTTCATTCTTCCAGTATATATCTAATATAAATCCATATCAACAAAAATCATAAATACCCATTCAAATTCCAACACCCGAAAAAAAAAAAAAAAAAAGGAGTTCTGAATCCAACGACCAAAAAAATACAGTACCTAATTAAGGATATTTTCTTGTCGATAAAGGTATCGACAAAATAATTGTGGGCATTGACTGGTAACTAATTTACGATCGATGAAAGTCTTAAGCGACCAATACAACATGGAGTCTTTTGCACAGGAAACATGCGGCTCTTTTTCTCACACTAACCATTGGCGACCAATCGAATATATGGTTCATCATATTCGACATCTACAAGTAAAAATTAAAAATAAAATTAATGGGACAACCCCTTTATCAACCATTTTTTTATATGTGATAGCGTTCTATAACAATCACGTTCAGTTGGTCGCTAAAACTTTGATCAGTGGAACCCAATTTTTAGCAGTAATTAGTGGAAACGACAGGAGGATTTCAATCAATCGAATGGAATTTCAAAGTTATTTCAACTTTAAAATTGTTTTTGGTTCGATAATGGATATAGATGGATTCATTACATCCTCCAAGAGTATATAGAGACCCGACCCTAATGAAACTAGGGTCAAACATGCATGTGCCTTGTATTATTTTCACAATCAAGATATATGCAAAAGGATTTTAAGATCTTTTTCCTCTTTATTTATAAAGATTTATTGATCCAAAGGTCATACTTATGCCATATGAATATTATATAATATAATAAAATTATTACACTAAAATATTTGCAATTTATTAGTCTTGGCTTGCTTATCCGCCCCTTTTTCATGGAATGTGTATATCTACCTTTGATAACTTTCGGTGACTTAACCCCACCCCACCACATCACTCAAGACGCAAATGTCACCTATGAAATTGATGAAAAGAGATATTGATCACGGATTACCAATAAGTTTATAATTAAATCTTTGTAGATCGATGCTCAAGCAATTAATGGTGATAGATGGCTACGCACGAGTAGTGTTATGCAGTGTTATAGGTTCTTAGCACCAGTCTAGAAGACGTGAATCCTAATAATTCATTGATTTGAGGTCGTCTTACATCTAAGAGGGTGCTATGCGCTACGTCGTAGCATTATTCTTTTAAGGTAGTTATAAGAATTAGTATTTTTTTCAAAAGTAATTAATAAGCTTATAAGCAAGCATTCTATATATAGTACATACGTATAGACGCAAATAGCATGCCGTGTTTATGTATCATAATTAAGACGCTTTTGCATTGGCCAAGATGTTGTTTTTGGACACATGATCTGATCAGTACTCACAACTACTATATTAATGTACCTCATAAATAAAACTCAAGAGGAGTACTCTACAAGAAAGAGAAAGCTCAAAATGACAAATTTATTTATTTATTTTGCGGGGTTAGATTCGTGGAGCATAAGAGTAGCTATTATCTTACTTAATTTTCGACCGTTCGACATATCAATTATTACCAAATGAGAAAACTAAGGTTATGTCAATGTTTTAGCGTCCCATTTGCTAAGGAGTGTGGAGGTGTCAAAATATAAGTCGGAGACTGCTAAGTTGGAAAAACAGAACTCATCTAGGATGGGTTGGGTGGTGGGGTTGGTCTGCAAGAGGGGTAATATTGTCTATAAATATATTAATTAGGACACCCTCACCCATTAGTTGACCTTAAAATTCATAAGGTAGCTTCTTTCCCTGTGCCTGTTAAGCCCATCTTTTATGCTTCTACATAAACGACAACAAACTCCTGCTTTTCTCTGTGTATAAAAATAAATACAAGTAAGAACTAAGAAGAAGACACCTACCCCACCTCCACCCCCACAACCTCTGCAAATCAAGCATGGAAGATTGGTTCCAATGGTTATGGTTTCTTTTGGTTTCATATGTTGGGCTAGTTTTCGTTGTAAAAGTTGTTTTTCATCTCTGGTGGATACCGAGGAAGATCGAAAATCACTTCAGGAAGCAAGGAATTAAGGGACCTAAGTATCAGCCTTTTTTAGGCAACTTAAAAGAACTTGCTAGCTTAAATTTGAAGGCTTCTGCTCAACCAATGCTTCTATCCCACAACATACTCCCTCGAGTTCTCTCCTTCTATCATCATTGGAAGAAAATTTATGGTATGAATTAAGGGATTTTGTGTCTTTTTTTTTTAACTTCTTCTTCTCTCTTGATGCACTAAAAGTCTTAAACTGTTGTATGAATCCTAACTTTCTCCCTCACCACATTTATGCTACTTTTTTGTGTGTGTTTGTGTGAATGTTTTTCTTGTAGGGTCTACACTATCCATTGTCCTTGAATAATATGGTTAAATTCACCTTTTTCTACTTGCCCTTTTAATTTCTAAACACCATGTTTAATCTTTAATCAACATAATTAAACCCTAATACTTTCCCATGCTCTTTGTCATAAAAAATGTATGTCAATTTGATTGCAGGTGCAACATTTTTAGTATGGTTTGGACCGACGCCTCGTCTCACCGTATCTGATCCAGCACTCGTTCGAGAAATTTTCATCTTGAAATCGGATTATTTCGAGAAAAATGAATCCCCTCTACTTGTGAGGAAACTTGAAGGCGATGGTTTGTTGAGTCTTAAAGGAGAAAAATGGGCTCACCATAGAAAGATCATTCAACCAACTTTCTACACAGAAAATATCAAGGTAATTATTTACTTCCACGCAATGCACATGCAATCTGATAGACTGTCAAGTACTATTCAAGCTTCCCTACTAGGTGTCCTACAAAAGTACCTATACTGATGTGTATTTTTTGGCGTATAGTTAATGATGCCGATGATGGCGAAAAGCATAGAAGAGGCAGTCGAGAGGTGGTCAGACGAGATGTCGAATGCCGGCAAGGTGGAAGTTGAAGTATCTGAATGGTTTCAGAACTTGGTTGAAGATGCCATTACAAGAACAACTTTTGGAAGCAGCTATAAAGATGGAAGGGCAATTTTTGATTTGCAATCACAACAAATGGTCCATGCCACTGAGGCCTATCAGAAAGTTTTCATCCCTGGATACAGGTATGTATGTATATATGTACAAATTAATATTCATCAGTAAAATATAAACCATAGTAATTATTACTTAATCACGTTCATTAACAGTATCAAGCAAGATACATATGCACTCTATAATCATATCTAGCCCCTGGTTGACAACCATTATTTCGAAACTTTTTTTCTACTGGCTCGTTCTTAACCGCACATTCACACAATAAAATATTTTATACGTACACTAAAAATTTTTCCTATTTTTTAACTACACATTCTCTTAAAAATCATAATTCAAAACTTTGTTTTTTCAAAACAATAGTTGTCGAATAGGGACTTATTCGTTACTTTGTATAATTTGAAAAACTAACAATTTCATTTACCATGTTATCGAAATCTTTAATTTTTAAACGGAACAAGGCGGAGTGACGGATGAGAATAAACGCTAACCATGTTGAACATAATTTTTTCTGAAAACTCATATATTTTATTTTTGGGTTTGTCTATTTATGGCTGGGACTACCACTTGTACAATGTAGTTGTAACTACCCACATGAAAAAGCAAACCAAAATAAGTTCTTAAAATAAGTAAACTAAAAGATCTTATAATTTCTCTTGTCTAAGCCCCTTTAACCACAAAAGTGATCTTGGAATTAGCATCGTATTAATCAAATTAATCATTATTTTATCAGGTTCTTGCCGACTAAAAAGAATAGAATTTCTTGGAGATTGGATAAAGAAATTCGAAAATCCTTGATGAAGCTGATCGAGGAGAGGAGAAAAAATTCAACCAGTCAGACATTGTCAGAAGAATGTCCTAAAGATTTGTTGGAACTAATGATCAAAGCAAGTTTAAAACAGACACAAATGAATAGCTCGAATGTTTCTCCGTCAAGTTCTACGCTTGCAATAACCGTTCAAGACATAGTCGAGGAGTGCAAGACCATTTTCTTCGCCGGAAAACACACAACGTCGAACTTGCTGACGTGGACGACCATCCTCTTGGCCATGCATCCTCAGTGGCAGGAACAAGCACGTGAGGAGGTCTTGAGGGTGTCTGGAGCACGTGACTCTCCAACTAAAGATGATCTTGCAAAGCTCAAAACGGTATGCCATAAAGCTAAAGTACATTTCAATTTATTTATATAAATAATACTTGAAACAAATATATATATTGTATTCCATGTTACCCTATAGACAACCGTACTTTTGCATGTGTAAGATTCAAAACAAGAAAAGGACATGTTTGTCTTTTAACTTCAAGATTTTTGCTCTTCTAGGTGAAATATAGTTCACTTATTTCATCTCAAGGGTGACAACAATTTCCATTCTTGGATATGTATTTCAGTGAGAAAATTTGAAAATTAATTTAGTTGTTAGTATAATTTCGAGACGAAAACACTGATGTATTTTAAATTCAAATTTTTTCTATTATAGGTGAGATATAGTTCAATAATTCGTCGAATTTTGTGACAAAAACGATGATTAAATATGCCATTTAAATTTATTTATTTATTTATTTATTTTTTTGCTCTTCTAGGTGAGATATATTTCAATGATTTCATTTCAAAATTGTTAACAATATCCATGTTTGGAAATATAATTATATACAATAAATTTTACATTCAAGAGATAATTAGTGCTTTTACTAATTCTTTTTTGTATAATTTTCTTGAACCCCATTTGCAGTTGGGAATGATTTTGAATGAATCTCTAAGATTGTACCCACCAGCAGTGGCAATAATCAGACGTGCCAAGATCGACATACAACTAGGCGGGCTCCACATCCCATCCGGGACCGAGCTTCTCATACCGATCCTAGCCGTTCATCACGACCCGGCGTTGTGGTGCCATGATGTACATGAATTCAACCCTGCTAGATTTGCCAAAGGTGTAGTCCATGCAGCCAAACATCCCTTGGCATTCATGCCGTTCGGCCTAGGCGCTCGCCGCTGCATTGGCCAAAATTTGGCCATTTTGCAAGCCAAATTATCCATTTCCATGTTACTACAACGCTTCTCAATTGAGCTTGCACCACATTATAAACACGCCCCAAGTGTGCTAATGTTGCTGCATCCACAAGATGGTGCACCAATTATATTCCGAAAATTGTAGGACTATGTGGGATATGTTAACCTTTAGGACCAAATGTTGTCATATGTTAGGACGCTACTACTAGTATGCTAACCCTTCCACCGATGCCTAAGTCACAATAAAAATTTTCTCGGGATGGTTTATTTTCGAATTTTTATAAAATATTGGGTGGTGCTAGTGATACATCACCACTTACACAAGGGTGTCCATAATGGGCACCCGACACCCTCCTATTGGTGGGGTGTCAGGTGTGATGTACCACTAGATTAATTCTGGAAAATTATATACAAAAAGTAGATAAAAATCATGCATATATTGTATCTACAAATATACCTTAACAGTTATTTCAATAACCAACATAAGACTGCAAATTTAAATCATATATGATAATTAGATAATCACAATCAAGAACAAAACAATTGTGTGTTAAGAAGTGAAAATCCTATATATGATTTATAGGATAGTGCATTTAACAGGATCAAGAAACTTTATAAGAACGATCACAAATCTAGAAATACATGCTAAAACCAATAACACTGGAAATAATATCGAAGAACTGGACAATTTTGTGCAAAACAATTTTGATCTTCTGGTAAGTGTTTATTGAGCGTATGGAATGCAATTTCAGGTAGACAGTCTCTTATCTGAAAACTCCTTTCACTCCTTTTTTGATCTGCATAATGCTTCATTCTTGCTCTAGCTTGTGCCAAATTCTCCCAAAGGAATTGGTCCATTTTATGCCTTTCTTGTAGCAATTCTTCCACAGCAGCAACGTTAGTATGTTGGTGTGGAACCAAGGCTATTAGTGGTGTTTAATTCCATATAAGGTATCAAAAGGAGTCATCTTGATTGTTGTATGAAGGGTGGTATTGTACAACCATTCTACCAAGCTAACCCATTGCTTCGGCTACTTATATACTATACACTTGAGATACGTTTCCAAGCATTGATTGAGCCTCTCTGTCTGTCCATCTGACTGAGGACGGTATGCAGTGCTCAACTAAAGTTTGGTGCCCATTAGTTTGAATAATTCCTTCTAGAACCCACTGATAAAGACCTTGTCTCTGTTGATCACTATACTTTGAGGTATCCCATGAAGTTTATATACATTGTCGAGGAATATCTTAGCCACAGTAATAGCAAAGAAGGGGGGACTCAGAGAGTTGAAGTGCCCATGAGTATTGAGCTTCAGGCAAAGGTTGTAGCAAACCAAGGAAAGATACATGTTCTCCTTTACACCTCGGGCATGTGTCACGTTGTAAAACCTCCTGTTTAATCTCCTTCACCATTTCTGGCCAAAGGAAATTTTATTTGGCCCTTTGGATGCTTGCTTGAACTCCTGAGTGACCCCCTTCTTGCGATGAGTGAATAATTGTGATTAATCGTTTTCAGATGTCTCCACTTGCCCCGGTGTCCTCATATCTTTTGGACTCCTTGTGTGGTATATAGTTTGAATTTGGCTTTAAAAAGTATTTGTGATCCTCCTAAAAATCAGCTTAATATGCAAGTTGTAAGTGAATTGCTGATTTGGCGAATGATGTACAAGTTATTCGAAATTTTATTGTCAATCATGGTATGGCACTAGCAATATACAATAAATACTAAGTTACGTTTGTTGAGGGTGGCTAACACGAGATTTGCATCGAGAGTTAGGCCGGACTAGAAAAAATGGTGATGGATTCAAATTAGAAAGTTTATAGGGATGCAAAAAGTATAAGAACTGAAAAAAGCATCGTGACTGATAGTTGGTGGGATGATTTGGATGATTTTATGTCTTTTACAAAACCTATACTTAATATGTTATGAGTTTCTGATTTAGATTCTCCTGATTTGCATTCAATATATGATATGTGGGACACGATGATTGAAAATGTGAAAAAAAAATCATATTTCAACATGAAGGGATAGATATGTTTGGTGGTAATTCAACCTTTTTTGATATTATTCACCAAATTTTGGAGAATAGATGGAACAAGAGTAACGCTCCCTTACATTGTATGGCATGTTCTTTAGTTCCTAAATATTATTGTGAACAAAGCATCAAGAGAAACAAATTGGCAACAAGTAGGACTGAAGACCTTGTCTTTGTCCATTGTAATCTCCGTCTAATGTCACGAAATGAAGAGCCGTACAAAGAAGGACCGACAAAATATTGGAATCTATGTATGTTTTCCATAAGCTTAACATCTACATTCTTCATTAAAGAAATGTTTTGGACTAATTGTTTGCATTAATTATTTATGCATTTCTCGTTTTGTAGGTGGAGATAGCACTAATTTGGATGAACAAACAACCATTAAACTGGCAAAACTTTCCCTTTATGAGCACAACTAGAGGCATTTATTCTTGATGATAATGAGTAGAGTTGGAGGGAATTGGTTGATTAAATAGATTTTTAGGATCAATAGCTGCTATTGTAATTAATTATGTCATTTTTAACTTTTATTTTAATTTTGTGCTTTGTCATGTCAATTTATTTTTTTGGGTGTTTGACTTTTATTATAAATTTCTAGTTGATTTTTAAGTGACGTGTTTATCTTTTAACAATTTACAACTTAATTATTATTTAAATTTTCTTTTTACATATGAAGTTTTTGCAAAAAAAAAATAATTGAAATGTCTAAGATGTACCCACGTACTCGTGTCCAAAATTTGGACTCTTTTTAGTCATATCCCCGTATTCTCCATTTTAAAAAATAAAAAAAAAGTGACACTTAAATACGTACCCGTATCGGAGTCCGTGCAACATAGTAATGATCTACCCATTTCTTTCTAGAAACAAACTCGATCATGTACTCTTCATCATATCTCAAAATTTATGTCTTATAATACTCCATCTACAAAATTTCATGCTTTTACAGCAAATCTTGATAAAATAGACATTCCAAGAAATAATCAAGAGGCCCTGGAATTACCAACATGGCGAGATGCAGTAATGGAGGAAATGAAGGCTTTAAAGAAAAATGGGACTTGGGAATTAGTAAGACTACCAAAGGGAAAGAAATCGGTAGGATGCAAATGGGCCTTCAATGTGAAATATAAGGCCAATTGAGAAATAAAACGCTACAAAACTCATCTAGTCACCAAAGGGTATACTCAAACATATGACATCGACTATAAAATGACATTAGCACCGGTGGCAAATCTAAATATAGTTCGAGTTCTCCTATCCTTAGCAGTGAATCTTGATTGGCCCATCCAACAACTAGGTATTAAAAATGCATTCTTGAATGGAGAATTTGAAGAAGAAGTCTACATGACAATACTACCTAGCTTCAACAAAGGTAATAACGAAAGTCAAGTGTGCAAACTCAAGAAGTCACTGTATGGCCTCAAGCAGTAACCTAGAGCGTGGTTTCATATATTTGCAAAGGTTTTGAAAACTCAAGGATACAAGCAAGGGAAGTCCGTTCATACTATGTTCTACCAACACTCCAGAGATGGTGCAAAGACAATCTTAATTGTCTATGTTGATGACATAATTCTAACAGGGAATAACCTACCCGAGACGGAAAGATTAAAAAGTGCTTAGCCACCGAATTTGAGATAAAAGACATGTGATAAATGCGGTATTTTTTGGGAATGGAGATTGCAAAATCAAAGAAAGGCATCAGCGTCTCACAACGAAAATACATCATTGACCTTTTGACTAAAATTGACATGCTGTGATGCAAACCAAACGATACTCCTCTCGAGATAGCAAAAATAAAGGATGTAGGAAAACAAGTGGAAATGGATAGATATCAATGATTAGTTGGAAAGCTAATCTATCTCTCATATACTAGACCTGACATTGTCTTCGGAGTAAGCATGGTAAGTCAACATATGCATGCACCTAAAGAGGCTCACCTTGAAGATGTATATAAAATCTTAAGATATTTAAAAGGTACGTCGGGGAAATGGTTATTCTTCGAAAAGAATAAAGGAAAGAAAGTTGAAGTATTCAGTGACGCAGACTGGGCTGTATCAATTGAAGACAGAAAATACACTACTAGCTACTATACCTTTGTATGGAAAAACTTGGTAACCTGAAGAAGTAAAAGAGAATGTAGTAGCAAAAAGTAGTGCCGAGGCTGAATTTAGAATAGTTGCACAAGAGATATGTGAATGATTATGGATAAAGAAACTTTTAGAAGAACTGAAAGTGGACATGGAACATCCAATCAAGCTTTATTACGATAACAAAGCAGCCATTAACATTTCTCTCAGTCCAGTACAACATGATAGGACCACACATGTAGAAGTGGACACACACTTTATTAAAGAGAAAGTGGACGATGGAATTATTTGCATGACATATATCCCTACAAAGGAACAAACTGCAAATATTTTCACAAAAGGACTACCTCGACAAAATGTCTACAGATCTCTGTGAAAAATATGCCCAATCAGCATAGGGATGGCTGGAGATGAACCCATGAAACCATATGTCTACCTTATCCTTAAGATACATTTCAGCAATACCCACTCTCAAGTCATCTTGCACTCGATGAATCTGGAAATATTTCCTCGCTTTCGTGAGCCATTCTCTAGGTCCATCACCAAAACAAAGAAAGTCTATTTTAGGCAGTTTGCTCCACTTGAATTTCCCGAATGATTGTCACCTCCTTGAGAAATTATCCCACTGCTTGCTTGAGATGGAGTCCCATAACCCTTAATTTGTTTTTCCTTGTGATCTGCCTTATTCACATTCATCTGGGTCAACATAGATACCATAAATTCATATTGTTCATTTTCCCCATCAAATGTTCCATTCTTTCATGTTTAGAGTAGACCACTTTCAACATTTGATCAGATAATTAAAATGCCACGCCCAAATCTGTTACTTCTTTGTCTAATTTCTAAGGGCTTATGGTATTCATCATTCGATTTACTTCTAGTCTGAGCTATTTTCTAATCATAACTGAACTGAAAACACAACAATTTAATAACATATGAATTAATAATACCCAGCTGAAATTCTCATTAATAACATAAGAATTATAGAAATTAAGATAAATTGAAGAATAACTAAGAGGGGGAAAGAAGGACAGAATCTACCGAGAAGAATAGGAATGAGAATGACAATTTTCCCTCCATTTTCTCCCCGTATTCAATCCCCTTTTTAATGAGTAAAGATAAAAGAACTGGTAACAGAGTTTGCAGGTGAAAAACGTGACTTGAAGTTAATTCCAAATGGTGTCATTTCCTTCACTTATCTTCTTCTTACTTATGTTCCTTTTCTGCCCCCAATTAGTGGTGATGGTGGGCCTCTTCTCGTAACAAAATGTCACTATCATCTCCGTATTCCTCTATCGGAGTTGAATTCCAGCACCCCATTCCTCTTCACGTTCATCATCTAAAACTAATATTAAATAATTTTCCCCCAAACTATTGAATGTCCTCCATCTTTGTCTGTACACCACTGCAATTTCTTCTTATCGCGTAGTCTCTTGCCTCTAGCATTGTATAAAAAATCTTCAAAAATTAAAATGCATTAGAAAGTAAAAAAGTGAATAACTGTTTATCTTTCCAGGAATCCAATTGTGAGTTCATACTGAAAAATGCCGTTTCTCTAGTGAACAAGCAGGCATTTTCCATAGACCCATTTAATCATTTACCGGTAACCCACATGTCAATTTCCTATTTACAAGTAATACGAAGAACGAGAATGAATCTTTGTATTCTAGAAACTAATTTTTGGATTTTTCTCAGGGTCTCCAAGAATTTGAAATGGATTGTTGCAATGACATGAAAATGAAGATCAAAATGGCTATACTTTTAGAGTAATGTTGTGTAGCATGACTAGGTTTAGAATCTCACTTTAGGTGGCGTTCATGCGGCATTAAATGATATGTGAAATTTAACAAGTCATTTAATTTAATCTTTTATTTAACCTATAATTTAAAGTCAGCTAGACTGAGGTTGTAACCCCAATGGAAATACATAGAATTACTCGTGCTTTTAATATATGTGTGCATGGTGGCATTGTAGGTAGGAGAATGGAGGTGAATTGGCAAAATTTCAAAGTGGCAATAGGCGGTACTTTATAGTTAGCCAATAATTAAAAGTGATAATTACAGTACGGTACCATTCCTTTTATATAGTAGTAAACTTTGCTCAAATCTTTCATTTGTGTCATCCACGCTATCAAACATTTCAAAATGTCGCAGCTGAAGTCCAAATATATGGTTTCTATTAGTTTGACTGTTAGTTGCCCTAATAATTGACCTTGACAATAATTTGACTATTTTTAAAATGTTAAAATGGTAACTTTACATTTTTTTAATAATAAAATAACTAAAATCAAATAATTAAAATTAAAAACCAAAACCCAACTTCTTCTTCTCCATCCACCCAACACATCCCTAGCCCACCCCAAGTTCATGATAATTGACCGTCGTTTCTGACATCTCCGTATTCTCTTACACCCCATTTTGCTTCCACCAATAATGGGCTCTTGTTTACATTTTCCGCCACCATAAAGTTCATCAAAATGTCCCACACGTGTCCATTTCATACACGATACGTCGGGTTTTGATGTATTTATCATCGCATGTGTATGTTTGGAGGTGTGTAATGTCAATTATCATGAACTTGGTTAGTATGATCGAGTATTTTTCTTTCTCCATGGTGTAGATCCATGATTTGGATTGCAAGTCATAAGCGTGGGATCTAGTGACAATTTTCAGATCCCGGTTCGATTTCTAGGTGGTAAAGGTGAAGGAAATGGATTTCTGATTCGGTTTGATGTCATCATCGGAGATGAGGATGACTCATGTTTTGATAATATCCCAGTGTAGAATCGATGGTTCAGGCTGGAAGAGGATGGGCGTAGGATGGTGTTGAGAAGGTTTTGGGTGAGGGAGGAAAGGGTTTGCAGTGGAGTGGAGGAGTTGCACAAGAGGAGAATGAAGGGGGCGATCGATAGGGGGCGGAGTATGCGATGACGATTGATTGTATATGTAGGATGCGGGTTTTCAAGATCCATTGATGATGGCTGTCACATTAGTCGGGGGTGGGTGGGTAGGGGTAGGTTGGGTATATATGGGGTGGATGAAGAAGAAAGAGTTAGTTTTTGATTTTAATTATTTGATTTGATTTATTTTATTATAAAAAAGTAAAGTTACCATTTTAACATTTTAAAATTAATCAAAATTATTGTCAAATTCAATTATTTGATCAACTAACCGTTAAACTAATAAAAACAATCCATTTTGGATTTCAGCTGTGACATTTTGAAATGTTTGGTAACGTGGGTGTCACAAATGAAAGGTTTGGGCAACGTCTACTACTAAATGAAATATTTGATACTGATGCTGCAATTATCCCAAATCTTCTGTTAGAAAAAAAATAAACTTTTTTTTGTTGGGAGTGGTGGGTGGTTATTTTTACAATTACTAATACGACTAACCTCGTCCAAGCCATTAGGTCTTGTCAAAGTGCTTCGCCACAATGAAGGATCAAGTAGATTATGATGCGGGTTGGGGCAGCCAAAATTCCTTCAAATGTAACTACAGCCGACCTCATAGATATAAAGGAGAAATATTACATTCCCTATAACATCAAACTCTTTGCTCTCTCTCATGATGAGCAAACCTCCTTCACTAGGTAGGAGTATGTTGCTGTCAGTGAGTTCTTTCTAAAGGAGGACTTCGTCTGCTTCTTCATCATTTCTTTAGAGCAGTACTTAAGTCATATGGGCTAGCACCTATCCAGCTTGTCCCCAATGCGTGGGCATAACTAATGGAGATCTATTTTTTTTGTAGAAGGAGACCTCACTTAGTGAGGATATGCCCCTCCATGTCTTCTAATTCATCTTCCAACCTAGGGTACTAAGTAAAGGGGATTCCATGGGTTGGTACTCCTTATGTCCATAGGGGTCCATGCCTTACCTTTTCCATCAAAAGATGGAAAGAAACTTGGTTCTAGATAAAAGGCAATAGCGGACGTGTGAGCATGACAATGTCCCTTGTGTGTCTATTAAATTGTGAATCAGTTCTGACCCCCTTTTTGTTTTTTTATTGTCGCGGGATCGATTGATCGCTTCAAGTTATCCCAAGTAGAGTTGGGTGTCATAGAATACATCTATCTTCGTAGGAGTTTAACCGTTTGATTAAATCAAAGCGTTTTTTTGAGAAGTTTTGCTTAATGACCAAGAGAGGTAACTTCTTTAGAGAATTTTCTTTAATTGTTGGTGGGTAGTTTGTATTGACCCTCTATTGATTTTACAAAAAATTTCGGATAGAGGAGGCACCCTATCCCTGACATGGCCTCCATCCTTTCTGCCACCTTCACTGCTGAGAAGAAAGGGCTCAAGCCCTCATCTACTACATCAAAATAGGCGAGGGACCAATTAGAAAAGATCAACAAGGAGGATGCTGGCCTCAGAGGCTCTATCCATGCTTCATCCAGATATTCAGACTGTAACTGCCACACTCTATAAGTACTGGATTGATAGTTGGCAGATCTTCGTAGAGACCATTAACTTAGTAGACATGTTTCCCACCATGGTGAGCCAAGTAGGGAGAGCATTTGGGGTTGCCATAGAGGTTGTAGTCCTTTTTAAAAACCTTCAGAAAAAATAAAGAATTTTCAAATAAGGCATCCTAGGCGAAGGAGGAGGCTATAAAAGCTGAGGTGCCAGAAAGCAGTAGGTTGAGGAGTACATGAAACTTACTTATGCTTTAGTAGAAATTGAAAATTTGAAGAAAGAAGTCTACTTATCCTAAAGTGAGGTGTCCTTTCTTACTAAGTAAGTGGAAACCTTCGATGCCCATCAGATTATAGCTAATGAAGCCTTGGAAAGGTCCAATAAGGAGAATGTTGCCTTAAAGAAGGAGACGAGGGAGCTTGGCTCTAAAGTCTCTAGCTTGACGAAAGAGGTAAAGGCGGCGAGAGAAGAAGCCCAATCTGTCTCTAATGATGTTGTAAGTAGTACATTACCAATTTTCATTTAACAGAGGAGTACCAATGCCTTGCTAAGTATTGGCGGAGGTATG
>CAIGRE010302967.1:0-14572 GCA_903798275.1 Fraxinus angustifolia subsp. syriaca
GTCTTATTATTCAGGTATGTTTTTTTACATAATATCCTAATATACTATTTTCATATAATTCTCTCTCTGACTTAAGTATCGGATGGGCGACGATGACACATCTCGACGCATTTATTTCAGGTATTGGAATCGGATTCGGCGGAACTTTTCCATCTGGCTCGAGTTGGCCCAGATATGAATTTTGGCATCATCAGTACAAAAGAATAAAAGGCCACATGTCTTTAAAT
Organism: Fraxinus angustifolia subsp. syriaca; assembly: GCA_903798275.1. NCBI lineage: Eukaryota > Viridiplantae > Streptophyta > Magnoliopsida > Lamiales > Oleaceae > Fraxinus > Fraxinus angustifolia. Next base: position 228 of record CAIGRE010302967.1, read on the forward strand.
TAAAAAGTTAAAATGCAGTTTTTTATTTTTATTTTTAATCTTAACACTTATGATGCGACATGGTGATACATTGCCATATGGTGCAACGATTATAATTTACGTGGAAGATTCATTGTCTTAGGATTATCATTTAAGTAATTTTCATCAATTTGGATAAGACTGATCAAATTTGAAATTAAAATTATGTTTAGTAACCAATTTAAAATTAAATTGAAATTCTAAATAATATAAATGAAATTTACCCAAAATTCTTTCTTGCAAATTTCAACAAAACTTCGTACAACGTAATTTCCAAAACATTGTTTATTAAGCAACTAAAGTTTCACATCAATTACTAAAGATTAGTTTAGTTTAATAAAGTCACATTATTTATTAATAATATCATTTTATAACTTTATAATCTGTTTTCTAATTTAGCCCACGACATCTTTATACAATTCTAACAGTTTTTGCTAACTTTGTCCGAATCCTAGTTTGTGTCATGTGATCTAATGCACCCATCTTTCCAATAATTAAGGGATTATTCTCCTTGTGTTTCAATTTTGTATTTTTAGTATTGAATTTATTTTGAATTTTACATTTTAAGATTGTTGAAAATGTGTTCTTTTTGAAATTTTGAAAACACCCAAAACGCATTTTGAAAATTTTGGCTTGATTATAACTGAAAACACTCAAAATGACAAATTTTAAACTTGTTTTCAAAAATGCGTTTTTGAAAGAAATAAAAAAGAACGTGTTTTCACTATTTTGAAAAATCGAAAACAGAAAATGACTTGAAAATAGTCAAGAGAACATGCCCTAATTCCCTTGCATTTTGAACCCTTAAATTTTGTTCATTTCCTAGGATTACATGAAAGTTAAAAAGTCGATTTAATAATTTGCATTAAGTGAGAAACTAAGTACCTTATCATACACTTTGAACCGATCCAATTCTCATCTTTCATGCAAAATCAACTAGTGCCATCGATTTTTTTTTTTTTTTCAAATAAAATCGAAAAAGGTATCTTATCGATTGGTATGAACCGAGCCAACTTCATTTTTCAATCAAAATTGGCTAGTTCCACCGAAAAACTTTAAAATAAAAAATGATTCTCTCAAAATTCTTATTAATAATCTCAAATAAGCTTAATCGCGGGTTTAATGATTTTATTTATTTATTTATCCACCACTAGAGTAGTAGAATTCCCACACTTATTGCGCTCGAATGATAAGAAAATATTGAATAATAGTAAAAGTCTCTCAACTTGTTGCACTCTAGACATTGCTGTTCAATACATGCCTTCGGCCGTAAAATGCAAAAGGAGGGCAAAATTGGGTCCAATCTACGAAATTCAAGTTTTTAAAGGACCAAAAAGGTAAAATACATAAACTTTAGGGTGTAAAAGAGCGCATCTGTAAAGAAAATCGAGAGGCCAGCTATAACACTCCACTCAAAACAACTCAAGGCGACTCTGTCATCTGTACATGGTTTTTCCCGTTGACTTGGGGGATTAACTGTGAGATTATTGAAAACTCTACTTCTCTCTGCTCTTAATCTAAGATTATTTGCAATTGTATATGTTTTTTGGTTGGATCAAAACCAGCTCAGGAACAGAAAGGGAGTTTCCTGTTTTTTCTGCAATCTGTAAGTTATTATATGATTCTTGATGTATTTATGTATGTATATAAGTACGTACACAATAATTGACTCTTATGATAATCATTTTCAGATTTAATAGTTGTTTTGTGGTTTAAAATGCCAGCTATTATGTGACAACTGCTTTTTTTGTTTTCTTGATTTGCCAGCCCTTCATTCATATCCGTAGAACAAGATTATTCCACTATCCAACTACGCCATATTGATTTTATTAGGATTGGTCAATTATTCTCAAATTTTAGAGTGTTTGCCCTATTCTGCAAATTGGTTTTGCTCTTGATTCAGATCAGATTTTGTTTGTTTTCAATAAGAAAGAACCAAGAATATGCCTCTGGGGGAGCTCTTTCTTTCTGCATTCATTCAGGTACTGTTCCAGCAATTAGCTTCAGGTCTGGTGATTGCCTTCACCCACCGGGAGAGAATTGATACGCACCGCAGGAAATGGAATCAAAATCTGTCTGTTATTCAGGCGGTGCTCGATGATGCTGAAGATAAGCAATTAACTGATCGAGCTGTAAAAATATGGCTGGAGCGCCTCAGGGACTTGTTCTATGACTTGGAAGATATATTGGATGAGATTACCACTCAAGCTTTGATTCAAAAATACGACGAAGTTCTGCCTAGAACAAGTTTGTTTCGGAAATTGATCCCTACTTGCAGCAGTTTATTACCTGGTTCAATTGCTTCCAATTATAGGATGATGTCCAAGATAAAAGAAATCTCGAATACGTTTGATGATATAGTGAAGCAAAGGAATGGTTTGAGATTGGAAGGGAATTTGGATGGGCATTCTAACCGATGGACGGTAACCAGATTGCCTAGCACTTCCTTAAATGAGCCCCACATTTATGGAAGAGACAAGGATAAAGAAGCCATGAGGAAATTGTTGATTGGTGAGGGGGGGTGTCATGATGATGTTTGCTATGTTCCGATTGTTGGGATGGGTGGAATTGGCAAAACGACTCTTGCCCAACTTGTCTATAATGATAGAGATGTTAAGGGAAGCTTTCATGTGAGAGCTTGGGTTTGTGTATCTGATTTTGATGTGTTTACAATAACGAAGATAATTTACAAGTCAGTGACTGATGATAGTGGCGAATCTAAGGACTTAAATATGCTTCAAGTCAGATTACAGCAGGAGTTGTCGAAGAGCAAGTTCCTTATTGTTCTTGATGATCTTTGGAATGAGGACTATGAAAATTGGAACACACTATGTCTTCCTTTCCAATACGGGCAACCTGGAAGTCGAATTATCGTTACAACTCGCCTTGATCATGTTGCATCAAAAGTGGGGTCTGTTCCAGCTTACCATATGAATTTGTTGACAGATGGTGATTGCTCATCTCTTTTAGCTCATCATGCTAAAAGACCTATAGATGCTGATCCAGATATAAGAGAAATTGGTAAGGGACTAGTGAAGAAGTGTAGAGGCTTGCCTTTGGCAGCAAAAGCACTCGGTGGCCTTCTACGTTCTAAGGAAAGTAAGGAAGAGTGGGTAGATGTGCTGAAGAGCAAGATATGGGATTTACCGGAACAAAACAACATTCTTCCTGTTTTAAGATTAAGCTATCATCATCTGCCTTCGCATTTGAAGCATTTGTTTGCTTATTGTTCCATATTTCCAAAGGACTATGAGTTTGACAAGAAGGAGCTGGTGTTATTGTGGATGGGAGAAGGTTTTCTGCACCAAAAAAGAGGGAGTAAAGAGATGGAAGAGTTAGGCTTCGAGTGTTTTAATGAACTATTGTCGAGATCCTTTTTCCAACGACTAAGTGACAGTGATTCACATTTTGTGATGCATGACCTTATAAATGATTTGGCTCAACTTGTTGCTGAAGGGACTTGCTACAGGCTTGATGAGAAGGTAAATACTAACAAGGAGTATAGAGTACCAGAAAAAACTCGCCATGCTTCATTCCTGCGTCATGAATTTGAAGTTTTCACAAGATTCAGGGCATTCAAACAAGTTCAAGGTTTGAGAACTTTTATACCAATGCCTGTCCAAAATTCACACGTTTGGCCTCCTTTTTACTTATCCAACAAGATCTTGCTTGAATTGCTTCCAGAGCTTCATCGCTTAAGAGTGCTATCTCTAAGCGGCTATTCCATCGCTGAGCTTCCAACTATCATCTGCAAGTTGTTACATTTACGGTACCTCAATCTATCTGGCACTTCTATTGTTTCATTGCCGGACTCTATAAGTGATCTCTACAACTTGCACACTTTATCTTTAAGTAATTGCCGCTTTATCTGTCAGCTGCCACCGGCAGTAGGAAGTTTATCCAAACTACGGCATCTTGACATCTCTAACACTGATCAACTGAGGGAAATGCCGGTCGAAATCGGTAATTTGATAAACCTGCGGATATTACCAAAACTTGTTGTCAGCAAAGACGGTGGCTTGGGACTGAGAGAATTGAGAAATCTTCAGCATTTGCAGGGGACACTTGCCATTTCAGAATTGCAAAATGTGACAGACATCGAGGACGCAAAGGAGGCATGTTTAAGGCGTAAGCAAGAACTCGATGAATTACAATTGGCATGGGGAAAAGATAATGATGTTTCAATTGATAGGAGTTTCGTCGAAGAAGTGCTAGATATGCTACGGCCTCATGAAAACTTGAGAAATCTCAAGATTGAATTCTATAGAGGTGAGAACTTCCCAAGTTGGATAGGGGATAAATTTTTTTCCAAATTGTTGAGCATAAGCCTGGGCAGCTGTAGTGAATGTACATCTTTACCCCCGCTTGGGCAACTTCCCAAGCTCAAACACCTGCGCATAGAAGGCATGCGAAAAGTAAAACACATTGGTGTTGAATTTTGCGGTTTTGTGGCTGTCCCATTTCAAAGTCTCGAGAGTCTAAGATTTTATGACATGCCAGAATGGGAAACATGGTCCCGTTCTGCAGATGGCGAGGAATCCGAGAACCAGTTCCCTTATCTTACTCAGCTTACAATATTCAAATGCCCCAAGTTAACTAATGTTTCTCCATTGAAGCTTCCCATTCTTCATGACTTGGACCTTCAGGAATGCAACAACGTAGTGTTACGAAGTTTCAGTAATCTTAACAAGTTAAACTACTTGAAAGTTGAGTCTGTTACAGGGCTATCTCATCTACCGGAGGAACTTCTGCAGTCCACTGAATCACTTGAAGTTTTAGAGTGTTGTAATTGCAGGGAACTGCTTTCACTGTGGGAAAATGGAGTTACGGTGGAACATCTTGTCCGTCTAAGACGCCTCGTCGTTGCTGACTGTTCGGAACTTGTATCCCTTTGTGAAGAGGAACAACAGATGCCTCGCAGTCTTGAAGTTTTGGAGTTATTTCGCTGTGCGAGATTAATGTCCATTCCAAACATGAGCAACCTCAGGATCCTGAGGGAGTTTATAATAAAGAATTGCCAAAGACTTCTAAGCTTTTCGGAAAATGGCGTCCCTCCCATGCTTCGACGCCTTGAGATACTCGGCTGCAATGCCCTAGTATCCCTGCCTAGTAGCTTCTCGAACCTTGAAAGGCTGGAGATTAAGGACTGCTCGTCTCTGAGGACCTGTTTGGATGGTAACTTCGCAATCACCCTTAAAAAACTTTCCATCAAAAACTGCAATCAACTTTCAGAGGCAATGCTTCCACCGAACAGTGAAATTTCTCTGGAAGAGCTTACTATATCCAAATGGCTGAATTTCAGCTCTCTACTCCAGCGTGTGCACAGATTTGCACATCTTTTTGAACTGTATCTATCTGATTGTAATGGTCTAGATAACTTCCCAGAGCAAGGGTTGCCACCAAACCTGAGGACACTTTCCATCGAACATTGTTCAAATCTTAAGTCTTTGCCAATGCAGATTCGAAACCTCACATCCCTCATATCACTTGAGATACGTACTTGTCGCAGACTTCAGAACTTCCCAAGATGTGATTTTCCCCCAAATTTATCTTCAATAAGGATCTGGGATTCTAGGAAACTCAAGCCTCTAGCAAGGTGGGGACTACACAGACTAACCTCTCTTCGAGAATTTTCTATCTGTGGTGGATTTCAAGAACTGGAGTTTCTTGGTGATGATGATGGTCTCTTTCCTCGTTCTCTAATTAAGTTTTCTATTGCTAGATTTCCAAAACTTGCTTCGCTCTCTAAGGTTCTTGAAAACCTCACCTCTCTACAACACCTATCAATCATGAATTGTACAAGCCTTAATGTTTTGCCCAGTGAAAACCTGCTCGACAAGCTTTGGCATCTAGAGATAAGTGACTGTCCTGCTCTGAAACAACGGTGTCTCAAAGATAAAGGGGATTATTGGAACAAGATAGCTGGAATTCCTTGTGTAGAATTAGACGGCACTTACATTTACAGACAGAGTTTGGGTTAAGCTGCAGTTATTTTTCCTCGTTTGAGGGTATCAGATGCCATATCTTTACTGCATTATCAGGTAAACAAATTTTTAAACCTTCATATTTTTTTTTTTTTATTTGGCCTCCTTTGATCACTCAATCTTTGAGCCATTGAAAGCCCGTTGTTTACTTGATATCATACTGCAATGGACTAATTTATTGCACTAGAAATGAACAACTAAAGTGCTGCTGTCCCTTTTAATTGACCTTCTGTTTATGTGCAGTTTGCGAGCATTGTCTAAAACTGTCTATGCATGGTTGACAAATACCAGTACATGACAAAGAGAACATCAGTTTCGATCAAGGGTGAATGAACTTTCTATCTGGTGACCCACAACTTATTTGATTGTAAGCATTATCCTGTCTTTGATGCTACCTCTCGGCATGCTAACACAGCAAGAATTACGAAAGATTATACAAACTTTAAGCCTCTAAATGCAGACCTAATGTTGTGTTACTGCAGGTCTGGTATTTTCTTTAGATCTAAATGCTTTGATTGTGATTTCTTAATATTTCAGAATACTTTCACATTTTCTATGCCGATATTACAAGGATGTGCTTATCCAACTATTGTTTGTATTTGGCAAGTGAATTTTACTATTCAACAAAGAAAAAACATATTACATCTTGAAAATTTCACATCCCTGTGGCGGTTGCACAGTGGTTTATGTATTTGTTGTGATGGGAGAAATTTCAGGTGTCGTTTTGTTGAATCACCTCGTCTAAAATCTTTGACTCTTATAAAGTGGACAAGTTATTCGTTTAAAGTTTGTCTTGGCACACACCCGTCACTTGCAGACCACCAATTCATTTGTAAGCAAAGGCCAATACTTGCACAATTACATGTTCTAATGCTATGTTGACCTGCCTCACCTAAATTTTAAGCTTTTAGAGAAGGGACAAAATTATTCATTTGATTTTGTCTTCGACAAATCTTGTTTCGTATTTCATATTTACTCAACTGGCTACCATACGTGACCCACAAACATAATTTCTTGCTTTCTTGTCTGTTTGGCGAAAGAAGTCACAATTAGAAATTTAGACCATGAACATTTTTTTATGGCTAGAACCAGCCTTTATTTTCTTCTACTAGGAGAAAAGAGGCCACAGCTTTTAGTTCCAAATTTTGGAGTTCGATTAGATTTTGAGGGTTAATTGACATTTTCTCTTTAGCTATGTAAGTTGCATCATGTTTGGTCTCGCTTTTACGGATTTTTCCTTCCATTTAATCATCTGCTGTCACGTACAATTATGTCAAACTTTTTATCAAATTCTTATGAGAAAGTAACTTTATAAGATAATGAGAGGCCACTTTTGGGCCCATCAATTTGATGTAGCAAAGAAGACCATCAATGTTCAAGATCTCTAAGAGACCATTCTCATATTAATGACTTTAATGAGAGGCATATGTGAAAATCTAACGTAAACGAATGCCCTTTTAGTTATGTACGATTTCCCATTCTAAGTTATGTTTTCTAACTCACGATAGAAGCATATGCATGTCAATGTAAGTAACAATTTTACTCTAATTTAGTATGATTTAACACGAAACCAAAACATACGTCGATGAAAACAACGTTAATAATTTTATCTCAAATAGAGAAATAATTTTATGATTAGTGAACATCAATACATTATAATGGATTAGTATTAGGGCTCTTTCTCTAGATAGAGCTTCCTTCTTGAATTAAAGCCTCTCCATCAAACACATGAATGTATTGTAAAACCTCCAAATTTTCTTGATTATTATTAAAATTCTGGGTACAAATATTGTGTTGCAAGTACAATTAGTGGAAACTACATTCGTTCAGTTTTTACAAGTTCCAAGGATCAAACTGCAACTTAAGAAAAAGTTTCACGATCAGGTTTCCAAGACCTCATGTTTTATTTTGAGGATGATGATGATTTTAAAAGTTTTAACATTTGAGAAATGTAGGCATCATGACAAATTTTGGCACGTTTGGAGACATTTTGCATTTTTCAAGGGACTAAAGCGAAATTTCGAAAAAAACATATTTCCCCGACAATTTATTTATTTTTTCTTTAGAGGATGAGATACCAATTCTTGAACCATTGACCTTGATGGTAAAAACAACAATCCTTAATTAATCAAGACAAGACGACTTAGTCTTGATAATATTGTTCACTATAACATGTCAAATATTTAAAACGTAAATGGTGGGAAAAAGTAGTTTTGAATAATATACTAAGGCCGCAAAATATAAAATACACAAACGTTAGGATATGACTAGTCCTACAATCAAATCAGGGTGGGAATGGGAAGATGGTTCTATCCTAAGGGTCTTAGGTTTATATATAGAATGTTTTATTACGAAAGTGTGTAATTGAAAATAAGTTTGAGAAAAAAATAGTTTTATAAAAATAGTTGTCAAACATGAGCTAACTCTTATTGATTTACGTGTTTAAATTCAAAATATATTTAAAAATAAAAATATATTAAATTAAGTAGAAGCGGTGATATTTAATTTGTGACATCTAACTAATTCTAGGGCTCTACATGAGTCGGTTCAGTTTAGTTTTCTTCAGAATCGAACCGATCCAAAATTTTCAAGTAGTTAATAAATGGAACCGTTGAGTCCAAATATAATTATGGAACCGTTCAGGTTCCTTTCGGTTCGGTTCGATTCTGTACCATAATTAAATTTTCTAACATTCACAGCAATAATACATAAATACAACTAATGACATGTTTATTCGTAACTTTTATAAATTAACGTACCCCAATTTAAAAATATATAAATAACAAGCTGTCTAATAAGATTAATTCAATGTATACAAATACTAAAATGTAGATACTAATATTAAAACATNATCAATAATTCATTTGCTTTAAGCAGCTTGCATAAAGAATTGAGTTTATACGGGGATTGGACGTACTGATGCTTGCCAAATGAAATTGGAATAGAAATGGGAAGGATAAGGCTCAAGTGTTGGGTTAACAAAAAAATAATTTGGCTGGACTGGCTGGTTTGTTTAATTAATTTGGAAATTTGTTTAGAAAAAATTAAAAAAAATAATTAATTCAATATAAAAAATTAAAAAAATTATTTATATTCAGTTCTTCGGTTCTTGATCTCGAACCGAGAACTGACCCAACACATCGATTCTCAATTCAGATACCTGTTGTAGGAATGAACGAAAAAAATCCAAGTGGGGTGGGTTACGGGAAGGGTCATCCTATTGTAGGAATGAACGAAAAAACTGCAAACTCGTCAAATCAAACAAAAATCATAGCTTTGAAATCGTTTCATTTTTTTTTTGAATTCACGTGGACCCATAAATTTATGGGTTAATCCATTTGTACATAATGATTTGTACATAATGGATTACCCCCTCTCACATATTGTACGGGGCCCGCATGTATTTAAAAATTTCGACAATGTAGTCCACATCTCCATTGTGAGTAGTAGGTAAAAGAATCGACACATATAGCATGATCTTAAATTTATCGGTGCAAAAATCAAACCAAATTATTTGAAAATTGTTTGCTTTAGGTTTCTATAGCCAAAAATTGTTAAACCAAACCATTTACCCAAATCGGACAAACATTAGCTTCTTATCCATTATATATTATTTATTAGATCAATTTATACTTCAACAAATTCATTTGCTAGTCAACTAAATTTGATTCTTGAGGAAAATAATGATTTGTTATAATATATTTCTTATTTAGTCTAGAACGAATTAATTGCAAGCTTAAGTTTTATGGTAGAATCTTAAATTAATTTATTGGTTTAAGCTTGTATTTGAGATAACTATATTAGACCTTGTTACACATACATAAACGTTTACATAATGGATTAAAATAATATCATATAGCACTCTACCATTTACCAGTTAAAAACACATTCAACTCTTTCATCTAATATTTTCCCTCTACGTCATTTTATGCAATCCCTTATATACCATTTTTATGTACAAATAGTTGGAAAAATATTTCCACATAAAAGGGATGGAGACGAAACAAAGAACAAACAAGAAAATCGGAACAAAAGATGAAGGCTTAAATACACAATCTTCGTCCTCAAACAATATTTCATCCATTTTGGATTCAATTTGATGCTTAAAGGAACTTTTGGAATGTTTTGCAGGATTTATCAAACATTGAAAAGGAATAAACACTTAGGCACAAATGAAATTCCTTCAAAACTTAAGAATACAAAATAGAATTTTGAATATGAAAGAAAAGAGGTTTTGATCTTTCTTTTGGAATGAAATTTGATCTCAAATAGTTTGTATATATTTGTATTGATCATTAATCACTTATTTATATATCTCAATCAATACTACAAGAAATAGTGTCAAAACATGATGAAAAGAGACAATTTTCCATCCAAAAAACACCAAGTTTCAAGTTGAAAAATCGACAAATGACTAGTTTTTAACTCTATTCGGCCATATAAAACAAACCTATGCGGCAGCATATGTTGTTCAATGGCAGGCGAACAAGCCCCGAAAGTCTACATGCGACGACATGCCTCCAAAGCTTGGCCGTCAATTCCTTTTTTTTTTAATTTTACATACTATTTATTGATTTTGAACAACAATTTCAACACAAATAGTATAATCCTTAAGGTATGGACCTTGCTACATGTAATAGAAATTTAGAAAAGGACTACATAATGCCACGTAATACATGCAAATTCAAAACTTCTTCTTATTTTTAATCACACATTCTCCATTAAATCATTATTTCAAAAAACATTTTTTTGCAAAAATGAGCATTAAATGGGGCTCTTAATATTTTATTGCTGTCAACGATCAACGGCCGCATGTGCTGACTCAAAATCTTGGATTTGCCACTGTTGCTACACGTACATAAAAGTTTATATGAAAGACTGTTTAATATCACATTGTACTCTACCATTTGTAAGTTTAAAATATATTGAACTTTTTCATCAAATATTTTCCATTCACATTATTTTATGTAATTCCTTATGTACCATTTTATGTACAAGTAAAATAATCTTTATGGTATTTAGCTCATATTTGAGTTTCATCATCTAAAAACTCATTTTTCTTCAATTTTATTTTCAATCACATTTTTCCTATACAATAATTTTACATGTGAATTTAAATTTTTTTATTGTTTATCCACATATTTTTTTTAAAAAATCACCAGCATAAAATCTATCTCCAAAAATATGGTGCTCAAAATTTCCTCTTTAACTTTTTAAAGTTTTGGGCCAATATGTCTGCGGTAGTGAATTATTGCAATAATATTTGGGAACGTATCCAATTTTACAGCCTTATCTATCATCACCTTCCAAATGGACAGCCATATATAGGCTATCCTCACAAAAATATTCTTCTCTCCACAGTACTCGACTATGGCAGCCTCTGGTGCGTCCTCCACTATCAAAATCCTCTCAATTTCCCAAGAACTCGACCACCCCACCACCACCACCCCTTCTTCTCTCATCTTCAGGTCATGCAGCGCAAGAAAGCCACTTTTCTTTACTTCCGCTAAAACTTTCTCGATTTACCCTCTTGTACTACAGTGTAGTAGTGTATCTGATAATGGGCGCTTCTCGAAATCACTTGTGGCGGCGGCTTTGGCTACTGAAGCTGAGGTGGAGGAGGAGGCCGTGGAACAGCAGGAAACTGACGGTGGGGGTGTTGCTGTTGTTACAAAGGCCAAGAAAGGCAAGGCTGCCTTGCCTTTGAAGAGGGACAGAGTATGTTATATAAAAAACATTTTTCTTTGTTTAATTGTGTGTTTTTGGGAGATTTATATGTGGGTTTTGCTTGATTTTTCTAGTTCGTGTTTCTGCTTCTGAAAATTTTATTGTTATAGGCTCATAATTTGTGGCCTAGTGATTTATATGAATAAGTTCTGCTTATTCTTTTCTCCTTTTGTGGCTTGTTCCTGAAGCTCAATGTTAATTACTCTCTATATATGCATCTAATGACCATATGGTCATGGATACGAGTCGTTTCTCTTGATGTTGTAGTTTCTTGCTCTTGTATCCTAGATTTTACTTTCAATAGAAAGATTTCTATTATTCTGGTTTGATTGGGTGGTTATATGATTGGGGATTTGTCAATTTTGTGTATAATTGCTTTTGTTTATCAAATATCTTTGGAAACAGTATCACAAATCTTGAGTTTTGATATCATTCTCCTGACTCCCAAAAGGGAAAAAAGGTTAAACCAACTCAGACACAGACACAGACACAGACACAAAATGTAAATATATTTGCTTGATTTCCTTTTAGTTTCTTGGATCTGAAAGGTTGAAAAGCTTTAAATTAGGCTGCTGCATTCGACGACAGAATAAGCTAATGATAATATACTGAGGGCTTTTTGCTTAGATTTCTCTTTAGCAGCCTAATATCATGTGCATGCATCTTTTATGGATATAATTAGTTGCTTAATTTAAGGTGTTGATTTTACGCTTACATTTGTGAGGTAGAGTATGCTCATGTGTCATGTAGATACTTCTCAGAAAATTTTCTGTTAATCTTTCTTTTGCTTGCGATCTTGAAATTAAACTTTTGAGAAATTCATTCTCTTGCCTCCCTGGAAGAGCATAACAAAATAGTCTTTTTTTAATTGAGACTTCTCAAACTCCATGGTTTAGAGGTCAATTTGTTTACTGGATCAAATTGGTCTACAGGTCTATCATAATTGGTGAATAGGGGGAAAATGACTCCCAAAGTGACACACACACCTAGTCATTGCACCGTGTGTTTGAGTGTAGGCAGCTATGCTTTGCATTTATTTTTTCTTCATTGATCCTGTAATAACACTTTTTGGTGCTTTCTTGGAAAGGAGCATTGGTTTTTGCGGAGTAGGCAAGAGACTCTTGAAGTATTTTGCTTCAGGAAGTCAAATCTACTTCACTGAGCCTGGTTTATTTGTGGGTTTAGGATATTAAATTGTTGTGTTCCTTTAAACTATCGAATACTTTGTCCTTTATTCTTAACTCCCTTTCTTTTAACTTCTTACTTGACTAAATAATTTCCCTTTTGCTGGAATTATTAGACTAGATCCAAGAGATTTTTGGAAATTCAAAAATTGAGAGAAAACAAAATGGAGTATGACTTGAAAACGGCAATATCATCGCTCAAGCAATCGGCGAGCACAAAGTTTGTTGAAACAGCTGAAGCCCATTTCCGCCTGAATATTGATCCAAAATATAATGACCAACAACTGAGGGCAACTGTAAGTTTCCTGACATTATTTGCTATATGAAATGTGTTTCAAACTATTATTGGCTGTTCCGTGGTGGGATAAAATTTTCTTTGTTGTAGGTTAATTTACCCAAAGGGACTGGTCAGATTGTTAAAGTTGCTGTTCTTACACAGGGTAGTTCATTTTCTTCAAGTTACTTCTATATTTTTGTCCAGATTTGATGTTGCACGAGTCTTTTTGTAGATGATGTGCAGAACATTTATATTTCTGTATCAGTTAAAAAATGACATTCCTCTGCAGTTGAGAGCGTGTCATACTTATTTAAAGCACTAGGAATAGAAGATAACAAAAGACCCTACTGTCATCCAATTCAACCGGCCAAATGAACTTGTACTGGCCTGGAGCACTCTCCCAAAAGCCATTCAAGGCTTGGTCGCATTCATTCAACCATCAAGAATTCATCAACCATTGTCTCTTGTCTTGAAAAAAGTACTTGTATTATAGATGATGTTAAATACTTTCTATCCAAACATCAGCTGCAAGTCTTCTCTAACTACTTGTGATAAATTTTATCCCTATATAAATGGTTTTAATATATCTTCAGTGTCCATTCTAAGGAGTCTACTTGAAACTGGAATGATGAGAAAATGTTTTGATGGGTTAACTTCACGTGTCAAGAATTGTTCATGTAGAGTTATATACAAGTGAAGTCAAGTCCATACCAAATTATCCGTTGCTTGACTAGAAACTTCGGAATTGTCCTCCTGAAAGGTGATTTGGCTGGGTGAAAGAGAAAATGTTTTACTTACTGAGCCTACATTGTGTGATGATAAATAATACAGATAAACATTTCGTTACTAAACTGGCATAAATTATTGGGAGAGAAAATTATACACAAGATTAATAGTTCGGATGAAAATGAACTCCTGTATGGATGTAAAACCAGGAGTAGAAAGAGAGGGGTTGAAGTCTGTTTATTGATGGAAAAGTATTATGCCCTTGTTTGGTGGGCATTTTTTTGGAAAAACATTGTTTTGAATAGTGAATTTTTGGAGAATGTGTGGTTAAAAAGTAGGGAAAAGTTTTGGGTTTACGTGTAAAATATTTTATTGTATGAATGTGTGGTTGAAAATGAGTATGGAAAAAAAAAAAAAAAATTAAAAAAA
>CAIGRE010302988.1:0-17685 GCA_903798275.1 Fraxinus angustifolia subsp. syriaca
TTACTCTCATAGAAATATTAGATGAATTAATGTGTAAAGGTACATGCCCCATGTAAAAAGTATTATTACATGCTAGACCATCATTTAACCTATGTATGAGGTATTGATTCTTTACCATGTCATAGTTGAATGCTTCTCCTTCAATGTTCATAAAATTCTTCACTTGCATCGAATCAATTGGATACTCAATGTGTGGTATCCCATTAAATAAGTCTTCATGGAACAAGTTTTTGAGTTCTTGTAACAAAGAAATATCCAAATTGGGGATGAGTTTGTTAGTTCTCACTAAAGCTCTCTTAATTTCACTATTTTTGCTTAGAAACTCACTATTGATTTTTCTCTCCTCTCAATAGACTTTCTTTCCAATCTCTCTTGTGGCTCTGCTCCATTTCCTCACAACTAGTCACCTCACTATCTTCTTTCATAATCTCCTTTCGCCTTTCTTTGTCATTCCTCTCCTCTCAATCTCAATTGGTCCTCATAGACCTGTTGTGGTATTAATGGTATAAGATTAACAACCCTCCCATATTTTACAAAGTTGTACCTATTCTTGACTCCATCATATTTTACCTTCCTATCATACTGTCGTGGCCTTCCCAACAAAATGTGCCCAACATGCATAGGACATCACACATCAATTCATCACTTTAGCTCCCGAGTGAAAAATTCACCAAAACTTGCCTATATACCATAACCTCTCCACATTCATCTAATAACTGCAATTTATAAGGCTGACAATATTTTATCATAATCAATTCTAATTTCTCAACAAGTGTAGTACTAGCAATATTAGTACAACTACCCCATCAATAATCAAACTACATATCTTATTTTTTACATGGCATCTAGTATGAAAGATGTTATCTAGTTGATGCTTGATATCATCTAGCTTAATTTGTATGTTGGGAGCACACATCACCACAAGCAACTCACCTCTGCCATCACTAGTATCCTCTAACACGGGCATATCATCATCATCACCATCACCATCACCATCACCATCACTCACCACTTCTCCATTGTCACGCAAAATTATTTCACTTTTGTTTGGACATTGAAAAGCAATGTGCCCCCATCCCAAATACCTAAATATTTGATATCCTGATTCTAAGAAGGTTGGGAATTCATTTTGGGTGTAATTTTGCTTTTGCCTTTCCATTTCGTGATTCGGTCTTAATACTCAAAATAGTCTCGTAACCTCTATTATCATCCCACTTCTATTTCCAAGAAGAGTTTGAACCCGAATAACCCGATGGATATCTAGCTGCCCCTTTCCTCTTCAACTACCTCTCCACCTTCATAGCTATATGTAGCTTGTCCTCCAACTCTACATATTGTTGTAGTTCTACCGCATTATCTATCTCCCTATTCAAACCATTCAAAAATCAGGCTATGCTAGCCTCTCGATCCTCCTCAACATTTGTTCTAATCATATCAATCTCCATCTTCTTGTGATAATCCTCAACACTCATAAATCCTTGATCAATTCTTTGTAATTTTTGATAAAGATCTCTATAGTAATTATTAGGAACTAACCTCTTCATCATGATAGCCTTCAATTCCCCATATGTTTCAATAGGCCTCTTATGATTCCTCCTCCTAGATGTTACTATTTGGTCCTACCAAATGATATCATAATCAGTAAACTCAACGATAGCAAGTTTTACATTTTTCTCCTCCGAGTAGTTGTGACAATCAAATACAAGCTCTATCTTCTTTTCCCACTCCAAATATGCCTTCGGATCGCTTCTTCATTTGAATGAAGGAATTTTCATTTTAATATTTCCCATATTTCTATCAAATCCATCTCCGACATAATTTATAACCCTCCTATTATGTCTATGTAATCTATTCCTGATAATGCCTAAAGAATAACACGACATTTGTAGCACAACTTTGGGGTGTCGATTCCACAAGGAGATGGAAAATTGTTCAAAAGATCAAGAGGGGAATGTTCTCTTAGAATGTGTGATAGAATTTATTGCTGTAGTGAAATTTAAATCAAAGTTTGAAATATCGAAATTAAAATCAATGTCTAGAATAGTGAAGCGCCGAAATTTTCTTAATTGGATTGGGTAATTCAACATCAATTCTTCATTCTTTTTACTCAATTAGAGGTTTTTATCCCAACTCTCTAATAAGAAGATATATAATTGGAAATCAATCTATTTCAATTGTAATCCTAGAATCTAGATTTCCTATAACACATTCTCACATTTTTCATTGGAATAAGATTAAAAAATGACCATACACATCAAACATAAGGCAATAATTAATTACACCAATAATATAAATTTGAGATTAAAATTCAACAAATACTTCAATTATTCAATACAAATAGCGTGGCTAGATCTATGAAAAAATTAATAAAAGTTTAATCAATCTCAAACAAATTTATGTAGAAAAAGTCTAAATCTAGAATTATTCAACAAGGAAAGATCAAATTACACGAATAGAGGGTGTGAAATTTTCAAATCCAATGAGTTCCTTCCTAACTTCACCAAGAATTTTAGTTCTTTATGGAAATCTTGAGCAAAAACCAGAGAAAAATATATATGAAGGTGCCCTCCTATATTCTAGGACGTATTAGGGTTTAAATACACAAATCCCCACTTGTTTCCATAAGTAGTTGAACGAGATTAGGAAACTAAATATTCGTCTCCCCCCGAACATAACTATGCGACCGCATAGTTCATCAACATGCGATCACATAGTTCATAGAAAGTTGGTGTCTCCATTCCCTAAAATAGTGTATGCGGTTGCATGGTAGACAACATTATGCGACTGCATATGTTGTGTAACTTCCAAAATCTTCGTTTTAGTCCTCCAACTTGGGTTGCTCGACTCTTGACCTCTTCCCTTGTTTCTTCTTATCCAATGCTTTATTCCTAAGCTCAGTTTGACTTCTCATCTTCATATCTTCGTTTTTTCGTTTGAATTTTCTTTTAGATATTTGCAACTCGGTCCCCGAACTCTCATTTCCTTCAATTTGGGCCTTTTCCACTTTTTCCCACTATGTTCGTCACGTTTTCCTGTAAAATGTAAATTACATAGAATTAAGCTATATTCCAACATATTAATCAACAATTTTCTATGTTTTGATAGTGAAATAAGTGTGTAAAAACGTACTTATCAAACTTCCTCAAATTTGAACTATTGTTTGTCCTAAAAAATGTAACGTAACTCTACATAAAACATGGTTTGTCAACATGCCGTGTCTCAGGATTGTATTCAGTAATAAAAAATAACAATTAAACAGTGCAAAAATTAAATCAATATCCACATGTTCCGTGCATAAACCAACATGTGTGTTTGTAAACTCATGTCAACATATTAAGATCATGTTACTTTGCTCGAGAGATATACACCCCCAAACTTATGCTTTTCACTCAATTTTCTTGGACTGCATCTTAAGTTGAACTTATTCAATTCTATTCCTTACCCTTAGTTTGGATAAATCTCACTATTACAAGTTCACACTTCAACAAGTCGAGATTCTCCTATATTTCTTATTATTTCAACCTTTAAGACTAAACTAAATTACTTGCTTCTCATCAAAGGTATATTTTTATCAACCAAATGTCTGGAGATCAATGTATTTGTGTATTTTTCTTTTCATTATTCTTGTTTTCTCATTTTCTTTTCAAACATCTTCTCATTTACTTTCTATATAACTTATATAGCAAGCTTTAAACCGATGAATGAATCCTAAGTCAGATGAACACAGGGCACCAAGTTTTAAACCACCCTTACAAGCTTAATCACCTGAGTTATACAGACCTGAAAAGATACTTTTATTCACTCAAAGATTAGTGCAATGTCCATTTTCTTTTAGATATCCAGTTTCTAAAACTAACCTCTAACTTAAAACTTTCATCTCGTCTTTGTCTCATTGGTTTTAGACAATCCATACAAGATGATTTTCTTGTAAGGAATCCCTACACATCTCAATGTTCCTATGTAATAGCTCAATCATCTCCAAACTACCTTATAGTTGGATTAAGGATCAATACTATAGAGGTTATTCCTTTTTACTTACTATGTTCAATTATTTTCTAAATATTGAACCACATCACTAACTCAATGTGCCAACCATGAGTAATGTGCATAGAAAATATCGAGTTTTACATAAACAGGTTTTGACTAATCTAATACTACACTATTTTCATTATTCACAGTTAATACGTATTCTAATAGTCACATCATAGGTTATCAAACTCACACAAGCACACAAAACTAAACTATAATATAATGCTTAAAAACAAATAAAAAATAAAAAGAACTAAAAATAAATGAATAAAAACTAAAATTATTTTTGCACACACAATTACACAAAAATTGCACTAAAATGATGAATGCCTACCCCCAAACTTATTTGAAACATCATCCTCAATGTTTAGATAATCACAAAATGAAAAATTGAAAAGCACGTAGAGAACATGACAAATGTAAAATAAGGTAAAGAAAATGGGGCTCGGTGTACTTCCTTGATTAGTATGGAGGTGGTGGATGGAAATCAGAGCTGGATATGCCATCAGCTGATGGTGCCTCAATTGTGTGAGTATCTGTTGCATCATCTCGAATTGTTGTGTGAGCTCGGCCTCAATGCTCTAAACGTGTAGAGACTCTTCCCATACTTCATTCTTGATATTACCTAAGCAATCCCAAGTCTCATTAGCCCTCAACTGAATCCCATCGACTCTACCCACATAGTTATTCAGCCGTCCATTCAAGACCTGAACCTCCTATCTCACAGCCAATGACTCTCTACTGGCAATGGGAGTAAAGTTCCTAGTGCTCAACATATCATTCCTCACGCTCTGGATATTCATGCCCATAGCCTGCTGAATACTCTTGATATCCCGACTAGAACCAGCCATAGTGGTGAATATTTGTCTCAGCAACTGGGTATCAACGTCCCGTGGTGCCAACGGTGGTGGTGCCTCAGGCATCTCAGCATCCTCAGTCCCTTGCCTCTGTACAACTTGCTGCTGTCTCAATCGCTCTCTCTCCTACTTCTCTATGTGTTTTTCCCTAGTTCGATCATGAACTTCCAAGGTAGAACGTATAATGAAAGGGCTAGGTCTCTCGGGAAGCTCCCCGAATGGGATAGTGATGTCCACACTCTTGCATATATCCCACTAATCAAACTTGGAAAGATCAACGAACGATGTTGATCTCCCCATACACCCTGGGAATGAATCTATTTATAAATAAAGGTGGCCAAGTCGATCTTTAGCCCTCTAGCCGAGTGATAGATGAAGCTCGATCGTCAGATCATTGAATGTCGTCCTATGTGAAGTTGGCTCAATATTATGGCAAATAAATAGCCATAAATGGCTATGGACAATGTAAGCTCGAGCTGATGCATACTGGAATTTGTAGCGGCCATGCATTCTCATGCCCAAGCAATACTTCCCCAACCGTGTTCCACTAGAAGTCTCCAGGAATGGGAACTATGTTATCCCATGATAATTGATAGTAATTATGTATTACCTCGGGTGTAAACATGATCCATTTATCCTTTACCCACATTTGATGTAGATGCTCGGATCCCGAAATGTCTATGCCACTGTTGAAGTTTGCATAAAACTCGTGAACAAGGCCATCATATACTGGGTGAGTTATTTCAACTACTTTATCCCAACGGCAGTTTTGTACCAAAGTCATGATCTCAAATTTAGGAAAAATTTCTAATCTGATCGGCCATTCTAGGAGCACTGCCCAGTGGCTAATAACATCTGAGTATAATGTGGTGGCCTCTTGATCCTAGAATCTTCGTATTCCTCTTTCAGGTCCTCTTGTTCGTTCAGTAATTGAAGTAGAAGCCAAATTTTCCTTTCCTTTGGAGGTGCGCTTAGGAGGCATTCTGCAAATGCAACAAGAATTAAAACATGTAAGTTAAATGTGATACATAAATTAATACCATAGTACTTGGAGATAAGATGGAACACGAGCATAAAAACTCCTAAACTTATGTCACAAGCAAATAATTCAAGTAGTATACCAAACAAAGCATGATGCAATGCTTAACAAAATGTGTAATGACACATGGGTATTGTCATAAAGATTCAAAATGTAGAGTATAAACCCGTTATCCACTCAAACAAAGAAAATTTTGCATTTAGAATTATGTTCGACCAAGCAAGTTTGCCCCTGGACACTATCGAGAAAAATTAAAATTTTACAGACCAATCTCTAGGCTAATGAAAGAACGTGCATTAGTCTAACACATGTTCAAATTTAGGTCAAACGGACTTCGTTTGAGTTAGAAAATAGAGGGACGTAGTGAGTAACGTGAAGTAACTTTCACATACTCATGTCGTGGCTATGTGCGCAAATTTGGGTGTTGGTATTTCCAAGTGAATTTATCAATAAAATTAACCTAAAAGCAGACTAAAACACACAGCAATCATGTCACATTTGAATTGAACCCTAATTCAACATCAATTTTCTCCTAAGCATTTTATCGAACACTTCGAAGGCACTTGAGTTTTTTCATAAAAGTTCCAAAACATTAGTGTTAATCAAGCCCAATTTTTTTTCCTATTCAACTCATAATCCAACACTCCATCACCAGCTAATTCCCATATTCCTTTTCAATCATCCAATCTCATTCCCAAAGCACAATTATATCTTGCATAAAATGAGGCAAAAAGAAGATAACATACCTTTAGAGATTTGTGGATGTTGGAGAATGCAAGAATCGAGATGAATACATGAATTTGACAAATGTTGTGTGTTAAAGTCGAGAGGTATAGTGTGTGTATTTAAAACAAGTTCTGGGCATTCATTTCCTCTATACGACCGCATAGAGGAAACTAATGCGGTCGCATGGAGCGTTCATTGCCAATTTAAGCATTGATGCTCTATATGTGACCGCATTGTTGTTCAGTCTATCCGTTTACATACACTACAAGTAAGACGGGTTTGTTTTTTTGAAAAATCTCGTGATCACTTATGCAATTCACAACAAACTATGCAACTATCCCTCCTAACCAAATCGGACATTGTCTCAATGTCTAAACATGCCTACCAAAGGGAAAAGGAATATCATCACCTGAATATTGAAGTAAATCAACATAAGTTCAGAAAGATGGTTAACATGAAAAGTACTCAATTGAAAAAAAAAATGAAGCAAGAAACTAAAAGAAACCTAAAAAAACCTAATTTATGAAAAAGAAAAGTGAAGCATACCTGATGAATGTCAATGATGGTAAACAGGGTAGGCAAGAGGAATTTTTTCCACTGCAGACACCTGTTGTCCATAAATGATCTTAAAACACTGCCCATTCACTTTAAATATCCTACCATCATTAGGATCCTCAATTTTAACGGCCCCATTTTCGAAAACTTGTTTCACCACAAAAAGGTAAGTCCACCTAGATCGAAGTTTTCCCGGGTGCTTGTGAAGTATAGAAGCATACAAGTATACTTTTTTATTTGGTTCAAATGTTTATCTAAAAATGTTTTTATCATGAAAAGCTTTCATTTTTGCCTTGTAGATTCTAAAACTCTCATAAGCGTCATTTCTCAATTCTTCTAACTCATTCAATAGAAATTTTCTAAGTTTACCTCCCTCTTCTAGATCAAAATTAAAATGTTTAATTGCCTAATAGACTCGATGTTCAAGCTCTATAGGTACATGGAAAGGCTTTCCAAAAATAAGGCGATATGGTGACATATCTAGAGAAGTCTTAAAAGCTGTACGGTAAGCTTAAAGTGCAGTGTTCTGTCGTAAAGACTAATCTTTACGATTAGGGTTCACCGTTTTCTCCAAGATTTGATTAATTTCCCTATTAGCCAATTCTATCTGTCCACTAGTTTGGCTTGATAAGCAATATAAATTTTATGAATAACCACATATTTTTTCATAAGTGATTCAAATGAATGGTTGCAAAAGTGTGTGTCTCTATCACTAATAATAACACATGGTGTGTCAAACCAAGACAAAATATTTTCTTTCAAAAATTTAACAAGTGTTTTATTGTTATTAGCCCTACAAGAAGATACTTCTACCCATTTATACATGTAATCAAATGCCATAATAATGTACAAATAACCAAAAAAGGGTGGAAAATGTCCCATAAAATCAATTCTCCAACAGTAAATCAATTACCAAAATGGGATTTATGGGCATCATGTTACGCTAGGACAAAACACCTAATTTTTGACATCTTTCACAAGATCTACAGTAATTATTATTGTTCTTAAATAAAGTAGGACAATAGAAATCACATTGTAAAATTTTTGCAGCAGTTTTTTTAAAAAAAGTGGCCTCCACATGCTTGTGTGACAAAAATTTAGCACACTAAGTATCTCCTCATTAGGGATACAACGTCTTAAAATTTGGTTGGGACATTATTTAAATAGACATGGATCATCCCAATAAAAATTGCGTACCTCAACTAAGAACTTCCTCTTGTCCTGTGCACTCCACTATTTAGGAATCTCACATACAGCCAAATAGTTCACAATGTGAGCAAACCATGGTAGAGAAGAGACATAAAACAAATTATCATCTAGAAATTCATCTCTGATTGGTAATATGAGTATGTTGTCCTCGAAAGTTAGCCTCGATAGTTTGTCGGCCACCACATTCTCCACTCCTTTCTTGTCTTTAATGGTGATGTCAAATTCCCACAAAAGTAAGATCTATCGTATTAGTTGCACCTTAGCATCATTCTTTGCAAGAAGGTACTTAAGGGCTACATGATATGTGAAGATTGTAATGGGAGAGCCAATCAAATAAGATCTAAACTTATCAAGCGCAGAGACTAACCTAGTAACTCTTTTTCAGTAGTGGAATAGTTCATTTGAGCACTGTTAAGAGTTCTACTAGCATAGTAAATTACAAAACGCTTATCTTCTCTGCGTTGCCAAAGAACCGCACTTATCGCATAATCACTAGCATCACACATGATTTCAAAAGGTAGTGTACAATCAGGTGGTTACATGATGGGTGCTGAAGTGAGTTTGTCAATTGGTGTTTTAAATGCATCTTAACATTCATGAGTCTATTCAAAAGTGGCATCTTTATTTAAAAAGCTACACAATGGGCTAGAGATAGATGAAAAGTTTAGTATAAACCTTCTATAGAAACCTACATGGCATAAAAATGATCTAACTTCTTTTATTGTCCTAAGTACGTATAGGTTAGATATTAGTTCAATTTTAGACTTATCAACCTCTATCTCCCTAGAAGAAATCACACGCACTAAGACAATTCCCGAATGTACCATGAAATGACACTTTTCCCAATTTAAAACTAATTTTTTTTCCTCATATCGTGTCAAAACCTTCTTCAAATTTAATAGGAATGCATCAAAAGAAGTTCCAAACACAGTCAAGTCATCCATAAACACTTCCATGCAATTCTCTACCATGTCACTAATATACTAGTCATGCATCTTTGGAATGTGGCGGGAGCATTACAAAGTCCAAAAGGCATATTACGAAAGGCATAAGTGCCAAAAGGGCAAGTAAATTTGGTATTTTCTTGGTATTCTCTACCATGTCACTAAATATAATAGTCATGTATCTTTGGAATGTGAAAAGAGCATTACAAAGTCCAGATGACATCCTATTAAATGCATAAGTGCCAAAAGGACAAGTAAATGTGGTCTTTTTCTAATCCTCTAATGCAATTTCTATTTGATAGTAACCAAAGTAGCCATCAAGAAAACAATAAAAAGGATGGCCAGCCACACGCTCCAAAATTTGATCTAGAAAAGGGATGGGAAAGTGATCCTTATAGGTGGCAGCATTTAGTTTCTTATAATCTATGCACGTCCGCCAACCAGACACTGTTTTTGTGGAGACCATTTCACCTAATTCATTTCTTACTACCGTGACTCTTGACTTTTTAGGAACTACATGTGTAGAACTAACCCATTTACTATCCACGATAGGGTAAATGATACCCGTATCTAACAATTTAAATACATCATTTTTCACTATATCTTTCATTATGGGATCTAGCTTATGTTGTGGGTCTCTCCTAGGATTAGTTCCTTCTTCTAGGTGAATCATATGTGAGCAAATTAAAAGGCTAATACCTTTTGTGTCAACTATGGTCTAGCCTAATGCAGACCGATGCTCGTTTAGAATGGTCAACAGTTGCTTACATTGCCATGCATTCAAGTCCGAAGAAATAATTACAAGAAATGTATCCTAGTCCAAAAATTTCATGTTTTAGTCTTGGAGGCAACGTTTTAAACTCTGGTTTAGGACACTCAATGCTTGATGGCTTCTATCGTCTAGTCCTTTTTGGCAATTCTTCAAACTTAGGTCGCCATGGTGATGCTTCATAATTCTACAATTTTGTAAATACAACACAAATGTTAGGATACTCTACATCATCAAAACTAGCTAAGATTTCAGAATTTAAGATAAAAGAGTTCAGAGGGTCGAAGTTGGTGTTTGCTCCTAAATGAGTGCATCAATCATGAATGATATAATCCGGGATAAACAATCACTTGGTCGAGTTTTGGAGTCCAAATTGAAGAAGTTGACAAGCCAAGGTTCAAGTTTCGTGAAGGGTTCGGGAGCCGAAACGAGTTGGATTCAAGGTTTGGAAGATATTTAGAAAGAAAATGACCAGGATGGATGAAAACGGGCATAACTTTCAGCTCAGTTGTCGAATTTTCACCCATGAGTACATTCCGGAAATGTCACAAAATTATGCACAAGTTCACATTGGTGCATGGTACTTTTAGGCTTGCAGTCGTATATAAACATGATATAAAGTTGAACACAGATTTTACAATTTGGTAGTTTCCTAGTTTAATTAGAATTCCAAATTTTTAGCATCTTTTGCAATATTAGAATTATACTCTCGTGCAATTAGGTTTTCTTGAGGTCTCATATAAAAATTCCATATTTTTAGCATCTTTTGCAATATTAGAATTATACTCTCGTGCAATTAGGGTTTCTTGAGGTCTCATATAAATAGAAACTTTATTTCATTGTAACAAAGAACCTTTTTTGACATTATGAATTAAATAAGATTTCTCTCTTTTTGTTTTTGATTAAACATGTACCAAACTTATCAAATATTGTTTTATTTGTGGCATTCAAACCTTAGAACTTATCAAAAGATTAGGCATCATTTGTGGCACAAATCGAGGTGCGTTGGTTTTATAATCAATAGGTCATTCAAACTTCATTTTCGTTTAGATGCTTGGTTCAATAATTTGCAAGTCGAGATTCTACCGTCTACAACCTGAATTTGGACTTTTTTGACGTTTTCAATTAATTCTGAGATTTTCACGCTGATCCCGTACCCGAGTTCACGTCATTTGGTATCAGAGCTTGTACTCCAGATTCAGGTTCTATATTTTCTTTTGTTTTGAGTTTTTTGTTTTTGTTATTCGTATCCATCATAAATTTTGAGTCTTTAATCTAAAAAATCCAAAAAAAAAGTAAAAGTTATTTTTGGAGCTAATCTAGCATCCAAATCAATTTCCGTTTATTTCATTGATATCGTAGTCAATTTTCGAGTTTACAAAAAAAAAATTGTTCACCGGTACTGTTCACACTAATTACTTGATTTATTTGGGAAGTGACACTATCATATTATCTATCCAAAATCTAAAATCTATTTATATTCATTCCATTTCAAAAATTCAAGAACCACTTTCATTTTCTTGAGTCTTCTTGATTATGTCTACGTAAAGGATGGATGATGATTTGTTTTTCAA
Source organism: Fraxinus angustifolia subsp. syriaca (assembly GCA_903798275.1). NCBI lineage: Eukaryota > Viridiplantae > Streptophyta > Magnoliopsida > Lamiales > Oleaceae > Fraxinus > Fraxinus angustifolia. The sequence continues at coordinate 11,703 of CAIGRE010302988.1, forward strand.
ACTCGATGTTTTGTGGGTAGTACAGTATGCAGTCTGGCTATTGAAAAGAAGTACATATCATACTTGGTTAGTATCACGATGGTGGAAAAATTGGGATTACCTTTGTAACAACACCTTAGGTCTTATAGAATGACTTGGTTGAAGGAGTGTGAGAAGGTTGATATGACCAAGCGGGTTTTATTGAATGTCACCATTGTGAGATATAGTGATGAAGTTTGGTGTGATATAGTTCCATTACAGTCTTTTCATATTTTGTTTGGGAGACCTTGGAGGTATGAGATGAAGGTTATTTATGATATGGAGAGGAACGCGTATATGTTCCTTCAAGACGGGGTAAAAATCACCATGGCTAGGTTGACACTCGAACATTCCTTTGCAGATTGATGGAAGGTGAGAGGTGAGACGTAATGGGAGGAAGATGATCACACCTAAGGAGAACACTGGAGTTGAATTACAGGAGGAGTCCAGAAATAAGGAAGTTGAGATGGAGGATGATGGATTGAAAAATGCAGTTGATATTAGGAAGAGTGAACCAATTAAAGATGAGGAGCACGAGTAGGCTGGTATAGAAATTGTAAAAATGGTTTAGCAAGAGAGTGAGAAAATAATAGAAGAATGTGTTGAGCAAATTGTTGAAAATATTCTGGGAAATGAAGAGAAGAGTTCCATTGTTAAGCATGATATGGTAGAGACGATGCATTATGAGTACGATGACCTATATCTCATTGAGGGAGAAGCTAACAAATTCAACCGTAGTTTGCTTAATTCTTTCTTACAGGTAGATCGTTGTACGTATGATTTTCACACAACATTTATAGGTGATTGTGTTTGTGCTGCAATACATCCATACCTACAAAATGGATGGGTACTATGTATTGATCCTATGTTATGGAAGGAAATTTTTTTCATTTGATCTAGGTGGTGCAGTGATGAATTGTGTAGCATGCTAGTTATTATCCCCATTCGTGATCATCAGGTACGGATTCAAGGGCGAATCTTTTCGAAGAGAGAGGAGATGATATGATTCGGGATACGCAATCACTTGGTCAAGTTTTGGAGTTCAAATTGAAGAAGTTGACAAGCCAGGGTTCAAGTCTCAAAAAGGGCTCGGGAGCCGAAACGAGTTATATTCAAGGTTTGGAAGATATTTTGAAAGAAAATGAGCAGTGTAAATGAAAACGTGCATAACGTTCAACTCGATTGTCAATTTTTACCCATGAGTACATTCCGAAAATGGCACAAAATTCTGCAAAATGTTACGTGGACGCATGGTACTTTTAGACTTGCAGTCACATAGAAACATAGCATAAAGTTGGATGTGGATTTGACAATTTTTGGCAGTTTCCTAGTTTAATTAGAATACCATATTTTTAGCATCTTTTACAATATTAGAATTATATTTTCTTGCAATTAGGGTTTTCTTGAGATTTCATATAAATAGGAACTTTATTTCATTGTAACAAAGAATATTTTTTGACATTATGAATTAAATGAGATTTCTCTCTTTTTGTTCTTGATTGAACATGTACCGAACTTATCAAATATTGTTATATTNAATATTGTTATATTTGTAGCATTCAACCCTTAGAACTTATCAAAGGATTAGACACTCTTTGTAGCATTCGCAAATCGATGTTCGTTGGTTTTGTAATCAAGAGGTCATTTAAACTTCATTTTTATTTGGTTGCTTGGTTCAATAATTTGTGGGTCAAGATTCTACCATCTACAATCTGAATTTGGATTTTCTCGACATTTTCAATTAATTCTGCGATTTCCACGCTGATCCCATACCCGAGTTCATGTCAATGAATGTTTGATGACACTCATCATCTTCCCGTGGCTGCTTTGTGATGTGAGAAATATTGACGTCTAAAGTGTGTTCTCAAAAGAAAGCCTCACCAAACCATTTCTGCAATTTATAAAAGCATTATCAAGAATAATAGGGATTTTGGAATCAACATTTTCATCAACCTTTACATAAAAAACCAAGAAGTCCATAGGATAGTAAAATTTGTCAGTTTAAACCAATACATCTTTAACTATCCCCTAGGCCTAATGGTGGACCTATCACCAAATCGTAAGACCACAAAAGTCAATTTTATCTCAGTTAAACCTAACAACAAGTAAAATGCACGAGGCATGAGATTTACACTTGCCCCTAAATCAAGAAGAGCTTGTGCAAACTCAAGGTTCCCAATTACACAAGACATAGTAGGATAACCAGGGTCCTTATACTTCGGTGGGATCCTTTGCTCTATCACCGCACTCACTTACTCAGTTAAGAAAGGAGTTTTCTGGACATGGTGCTTTCTCTTCACAGTGCACAAGTTCTTAAGGATTATAGCATACGTAGGAACCTAAGAATCACATGCAAAAGAGGTAGGTTGATTTTTACTTGCTTGAGTTGTTCTAGGATTTCACCATGTTGAACTGCAGACTTCGATGTAGGCTTAAGAGCTTGAGAGAAAGGCACTAACCGGGCTTTCTACCACTTCTTCACTAGGGCTACTCTCACTAGACTCCTTTTCAATTTTCATAGGCTTGGGGATTGGTTCTATAACTTTCTCTAATCTAGTGGTTATGGCATTCATTTCTTTAAGATTGTTTTCTTCTGATCTTGAGGCTTGTTCCATGTGCTACCCCTTAGAATTTGGTTGAGGCTGAGGAGGAAATTTTCTACATTCTCTTACAACTAAGGTATTAGTAAACTTAGACATGTGATTTTTTATCTCTTTATTTTCCTCAACTATCTGAGTGTTATAGTCTCAAACTCCTGATTTGTCTTATCTCGTGCCTCTATAAAAGCATGTAAGGTGTCTTCTAAAGAGTTTCTAGAAGTTGTGAGATGATATAAAGGTGTATTAAAAGCTCTAGATGACTGGACGATTGTAGGTTTTCAGATTTCCAGCTGAAATTGGAGTGATTCTGCCACCTAGGATTGTAGGTTTCCAAAAATGGAGCATAGGGCTTTTTGTATGTACCTAAGGCATTATAGTGTTCCTCATAAACCCTCATCAGGTCAGGAAAAATACTACACTCTTGTACTAGATGATCGTTTCCACCACACACAAAACAAGGTCCTAAAGACTCAACACGAGATACATTATGTGTAGATTTCAAGTCCTTAGAACGTAGGGTCTCTAGTTCTCTAGTGAAGGCTTCTACTTTGGCTCTAAGGCTATCCCCCTCCCTAAGATGATAGATACCTATGCTAGTGGGATTTCTTGTGGTTCGTGACCTATTGGTACTCTCAGTGGCCTTAGGTCTAGTCTAAGTATGAGCTTTTTTGGCTACGTCATCTAGATATTTTATAGCCTCATCAGGATCTTACACACAATCTCTCCAAATTGATGCTCCCTAGGTGTTAATCCCTTATAGAAATAGCTCACGATATGCCAACTCTCATAACCATGGTGAGGGCAAATGGCTTATAGTTCTTATATTTTGCCCAGTCTTGGTATAAGGTTTCGCTATCCTTTTGAGTAAACGACAAAATTTATTTCTTTAATGCACTAGTTTTATGGTGGGAAAGGTATTTATTAAATAATACTTGAGGCATTTCAGCCTAAGTAAATATCGATCGTGATCTCAACAAATACAACTTGCTTTTAGCTCGTTCTTTTAAGTGAAAATGGGAGAAGTTTTAGCCTGACTGCGTCCGTTGTACCATGTTGATTGTGGAAGGTTGAGACCACCTCCTCAAATTTCTTAATTTGCACGTATGGATTTTCATTTTCGAGTCCATGAAAAGTGGGAAGAAGTTGAATCGTTCCCAGTTCAAGCTCCATAGTGGCATATTAAGCGGAAACATGATGCATGATGGTGTGGACGTGCGTGTGGGGTGAAGATAATCCTGTAAAGTCCTATAAGGTGCATCACCTTGTTCACTATGAGTCATATTGTTATGTAGTGTGGTATGGTGTTCATGGCAATAGATGCAATATCAAATATAGGGTTAGAAAGTGATTCAAACACTGGAAAAAGTCTTTTGATAAAGTTTCCTTGCTCGCATGGATCCCTGCTTATAAAACACGAAAACCAAACTATATGAGAATAAAAAAATAACAAATAAGGAAATTAATTTTACTAAAGAATAGTAAAGGAACAATATCACCATTTTCAGTCGATCCCTTGGTATTTTGTACCGTCTCCTCAGCAACGACGCCAAAATTTGATTACACCCAAAGAATAATGCGGTGTTTGTAGTACATCATTGGGGTGTTAATTCCACAGGGAGATGGAAAGTTGTTCAAATGATCAAAAGGCGGATGTTCTCTTGGAATGTGTAATAGAATTTATTGCTTCAACCGCGCTACGCTACCCAAGTCTATTGACAAAGTTGGGTTACTAAATGACGTGGCAGGAATAAAAAAATTTGAAAATTAAAAAACCCACCAACCTTCTCTCTCCCCCCATCTCTCCGTCATTTGCCCCCAAATCAATTGCAAGAAACTCCTCCTCCCAAATCACAACCCTCCGGCAGTCGGTGAACGCCAGCACTTTCGACATCATCCCCACCTCCGACAGCGGTACAACTCCATTATTGTGGTTCGTCGTCCCTCTGCACCTTTTTCAAAGCCAACGCCGTATCAGACGATCTTATTCCACCAAAAAAATCGATCCCATCCTCTCGAAATCGTTCTGTTACTAGTAAAATCTTAGGTCTGATTGTGTAGATTGGCCGCTACTGCTGCCGCACAAGAAAGCTGAAGAGATAGGGCTATTGCCTTATTGGAATGCAATGAATAGTCCCAATCCAAGATTGAAAAGCGAACCCCTTTTCCCAATGGTATTTCATTTTTAATGTTCTTTCCTTTTTTATTTTGCTTTGCCCAGTCATTAAAGATTGCTTGTTAAGCAGCTAGTAATGTAACTTAGATGTATCATGCTGCAGATTAAGATTGGCTTGTGAAGTATTTCTTGTATTTGGTTTTTACCATATTTTTTTACATAGCAAGATTTAATTTCTTTGAAGAAAAATTGCATTCATAGTTTTCAGCTGATGACTAAATGACTGGTAGAATTTTATTATCTAACCGCCCTATTTCAAATGAAGTGAAACCAGAGACGCACGAAGAAGTTGAAGATATGTCTCGAAGGTTCCAAACTCAAGTTCGGCTACATAATGAAGAAGAACTTATTTCATTTTATTTTGGATTATCTCTGCTTGAGAAGAAGACTATTTGTACCTCTTTTATGTAATATACACTTTGTGAGAGAAGCTTCTTATTTGTAGATAATTCCTTTCTTATATACTTGAGAAAAGTGTGCTCTCAATTTTCTGTTACTTTGTGCCGCGAGGCATAAGAACCATATGGTTACGTTTGATTGTCTTAGTTGTAACTAATTGCACTACTATGAGTTTGAAGCGATAAATTCTTTTGGATTTTTTGTTATAAATGCAACGCACATGGCACCTTGGTAAATTTTTCTGATTAATTGCGTGTTCTTTATGCTTAACTCTAACTATTAAACATATAGGAGATGTAAATAACTAGTGAATGAAGATGACACAAGATTGGCAGTACTTTCCTAAGAAAAATGGACAAATATGCCTTCAAGTTCTCATAATTACTTTCATTCGCTGGTAGAACGTAAAGCCACACAAACACTTCTATATTTTTAATTCCATTAGATAACCATCTATTCAGCACCATCATAAATCATTCGAGATGCCCACATATAGACATGGAATGCGACACATAATAAACAGATAATTCGTTTTGTTCCTATAAAAACTGAAAATACAATACCAACTCTCTGGCCATATTGAAATGGAGCACAACAAAGGACAAAATGTAACCTCTCAACTCAAAGTAAAATATCCCTCCACCGTTCGCCTTAATTCATATGGTGCCACCATGATGCGATACACGTGGATAGTTGTACGGGTTCACATTGTAGATATACAACAGCTCTTCCAATAGAACGAGCTTTATAGGAGTACCAACACCAACAACAATTAGCTTAACACCGGCTGAGT
>CAIGRE010302998.1:0-14472 GCA_903798275.1 Fraxinus angustifolia subsp. syriaca
GTTAATAGAAGAGTGAAACTTGTGGTACCTGGATGGAGGAAAGTATTGTGTCAAGCCTTGATAGTGTGGTGTACATTTTGACTGTTTTATGTGCCCGAAATCCACAATTGAATATTTATTCCGCTACACCTCCAACACCCTACTCAAATCTACCACCACCTCAACCACCCAAATCATGATAGCTATAGCAATTAAAAACTCAAATTTCTGTAAGAAAATGAATACTTCACAAATCCAACTGTTGTACTAAATCAATAAATAAAGACACCAGGTGCAACGTCACCACTGAGAACGATAGAGAACAATCTAGAATTAGCCAAAATTGTATCATTGAGAAACAAGTCATCTGGGTCCTTAACACCTCCCCATAACACAAACGATCTCGAAATCAATTAAAGTTAATGACATCTGTTACCCCCCAAAATTAGAGGATCCAAATCAGCGCTCCACGTAAGCTGCCACATAAGCAATATATCCACGTGGACAGCTACGAACACAAGAACCAGTTGGAAGATCCTTAGAAGAGGCTAAAAGGCCAAAGTCGACTAAGGTTATGGCTATCCGAGGCTCCTTCAAGATCCGAATCACTGTTCAACCGGCGTCCCTTCAGCCCTAACATTGGAGGCCTACTTGAAGCACATCCACCTAAATGCAGAGGCTCCGGGGGTTCGAAGCCCTCTACCACCAAAAGGTTTTCAACAAAGGCCGACTTGGTCTAGCAAAGTCTGATGCTACCTGTCTGGATCTGGAAATCCTTATGAAGCAATTGATGGAATATGTAATGATACTCTGTTAGTATGTCAGGCTATATTATGTAGGGCGGTTGACCATTTATCAAATATTAAATGCAAAGAATTGACAGTGATGCGAAGTCTTGGCCTAGAGGATGCAGCCACGTGGATAGGATCCAACGACCACCACACCGATCGGAGTAGTATAAATAGCTACTCTTTGTATGAAAGGGGGGTTGGCATCTATATCTAAGGAAAAAACATGAAATATATTCACCTTGTGACATTTTCTTATAAGGTTTTACATACTTAGTCCTTTATAGGAAATCGACTTGATATTCGTTGATAGTACGAATATCGCTGTAAACAAACTGTGGCGATCCGAACATTTTTGTCTCTTGCCGGAAAGTGCCTCCCGCGTCCAATCTGTCAAACTACCGATTCCATCCCGGTACAAACGTGCCGGATCCGTACTTGACGTGACAAGAGTGAGCTCGACATCTGTTGAGTTCATTTTTTTGGGGTCAAGAACATCAACAATGATCTGACGTTTGCAATCAAGATCCTTAGAACTTCGCGATCAAATATGGAGTAAATGATAGGCTGAGAGGGGTGGTCTATTGTTGGGGTATGGCGGGATTGCGGTATAGATATACCTGATTTTTTATTAAAATTTATTAATACCTCGATTCATTTCGTGGCGTGAAATCCGCTTGCTTAAATTGCTAACCTAATGCTTGAACTTATCCAATAACCCACTCATTCATTGAAAGAAAATATGTAAGGATCATTACGTAAGACAATAAGTCAATTATTGGGGATGAGCATATGTCTAAAATGTACAATATTCGTGTGTCAGAGTGTGTGTGGGTGAGAGAGAGATTATTTGATTTGATTTGATTTGATTTACAAAAAAAACAATATAGTAAAAGCACGCTGCTTCATTTCATGAGCTCATGTTTCAAACATCCAATAGGATTTTTTCATCCCTTTTTTTCGTCTTAGGACAGAGAGCCAACACTGACCTCTTCAATGCTGATCTACGCTATTGATTAAAAAATCATAGGCCTTCATTTCATAAATTTTGAGTTAATTATTTTTCGTGGATATCTTCAATCTAGCACTCAATTATATATTAAAGGTTCAAAACCCTAGATAGCATTGTTATAATGGACATGATTAAAAAGATAATATTTTAATATAAATTTTATATGTTATAGCCTAATATTATAATTATTAACTAGAGAACAATACTAGACGTGCTCTAATTTTTCTTAATACATGCAAAACATGTCACGAGATGTTATTTCTTACTTATAAAATAGTGAATTTCAAGACGGAATTAAGTTCGATTGAAATTTTAATCGCCTTCTAATGTAAATTTGCGTTTTCTAAACAAAAACTTATTGAATTGAAACACAATAAGCTTTTAATGTGGTTTTTCAGATAGCCGATTAACATGATTTACTTTAAGACTATTATTAGAATTCTGAATATTAGTGAGGAAAAACAGAGAGACTTAAAAACTCACGATGGAGGGCTCATATGAAAAAGGATAATAAATTGGGACTAATTAATTAGGATAATACTTGCTGTTACATGCCTCCTTATAAACAATTTTTAGAGGTTGAATTATTTAGCAAAAACTACTAATAAATTGGACATTTGACTTTTAAATTTAATTACTTTAGACAAGTGGCATGACATTATTAGAGATAGTAAACCCAAAAAAGATTCCATATTATGCATTCATTATTTTCAATTGTTGTGTATTGGGCATACGTGCTATCGATGATCAATCATGGTACATTATTATTTATATTTTTTTCACATGGACACCATCACTTCCTATGATTTTCCAAACACATTTTCACATAACTGTCCAGATTGTAGTGCATAAAGATGATGTCAAGCAAAAATATATATTTAGCATTTTTCATAAGTAATTCTGAAAACAGTTTTGCAATATGTACATCAAAATTGACATCAAATTTGAAATTGTGTGAGGTAATAGCTTTTTGTACATTAATTTTAATAATAATTTTTCCAATCGTTGGATAGATTTCATCCACATAAGGCAAATATCATTCACAATGTAACCCAAGAACATATAACTAGTATAGTTATGTCAACGAGTCGAGTCCGAGCCCAAGCTTTTTTTTTTGCCCGAACCGAGCCCAATCAAAAAAAATGAGCCTCGCCCGAGCTTTCGATCCGAGCCTGAGCTGGCCGAACCGAGCCCAGGCCAGCTCGATTTTTTTTAACGTCAAATCTACATTTTTTACTTAAAAAATTTAAAATTTTTGCGATTTATACGTATTATAAATTAAATAAAAAAGCTCGGGCTCAACTCGAACTTTTTTGTGCCGAGCTTTTTGGACTCAAGCCGAGCAAAGCCTGGCCAAAAAAATAAGGCTCGGCCCGAGCGGCTCGTTGTAATGGAGCCCGAGCCGGCAAGCTTTTTTGTCATCCCTAAACTAGTATACTTGTTCAAAAAAAATGTTAATTCGTAAATGGATTTACAATATTAAGTTGTACACATTTCTTTTGTTTGACCACAAGCCTCTTGCTCAAAAATTGTTGGGAAACTTTTCATTAATAATGTTGTTTAGCCCTAGTTTGCCTATAATTATTTCAATTTTTTTTCCCAAACTCATTTTCAACCACATTCTCAAAATAAAATATTTTGCTCGTAAATCCAAAACTATTTCCTAAATTTGAACCATTCATTCTAAAAAAATTCACTATTCCAAAATTTATTTTCTTACTTTAACGATAGACAAATTGGGTTTAGTTTCATTGTAGTTAAAGATAATGATAGTTGATTCAATTTGAATAGTTATATTAGACTAAGAGCTCTCTAGAACCTGTCGACTCAGAAAAATGTACTTCTCACGTAGTCAATAGATTCTAAGGCATCTCACGTCTACGCTAGTCTTGTTCCTACACACTTGCACAAATCATTAACCACATGTGGCTTCCTCCAGTGGGGATGGAGTCATTCGCGTGCACTCCAATGGTCAAATCAATTGGGGAAGAAAAAATATGAGTGTGGAAGAGTTTTAGACATGAGCTCCTAATATAAAAGGGAGGGCCGGGTTTGAAGAATAACAAACATAATGGTATGAAAAAATTATAATTTGAGAGTCTAAACTTGCATTATCCTTTAAATGACAATAAGTGGGAGCTTTTACAGTAAGAAATGATGAATGAGAGTCGTTAGATGAACATACACATGGCCTCATTCATACAACTAATGCCTTATCTTAGATATCAATCAATCAAAACCTTAAATGCTAGTACCACTTTAGCATCCATAATGTCTAACTTGCAACTTTGGACTTGCCCTGATAGGCTAGCAGTGGCGGCGACGATAGTGAATTGTCACAACAATCGAATATCAAAAGATTGCCTGAAAAATCTTATGATGAGCTTCTTTTGTGGCCTTGCCTTTACTCACAGTCCGACTCTTCCCCATGTTGTCGGTATAATTTGATCAACAAATATATTGGTTCGACTACAAAAAGGGGCTTGGTCAGACCAACCTCATGATATGTTAATATATTTGGGTGCTGTATAGGATCCTTTGCCACATGTTTAGGGTCTTGTGAAGCAATGTTTAGTAATAGTCCCTCAAGTTCATATATAATTATTAATATAAAGCATGAATTTTTAAGTTAGTGAAGAAAAAAAGGTGGTGTGGCGGAGCATAGCAGTAGTCTCTAAAGTCCATATATGATTATTTATATAATGCATGGACTTTTATGTTAGAGAAGAAAAAAGTGTTGCAAAGCAACTGAAGCCTGTATTAAGGCTGAATTGAGCGAAGGCGAGGCCCTTGCTAAAGAGGACGAGCCTGTTGATGTAACTAGAGCCTGTAATAAGGCTGAATTGAGCAACGACAAGGGCCTTGCTAAAGAGGACGAGCATGTTGAAAGAACTGGAGTCTATAATAAGGTTGAGTTGAGCAATGACAAGGGTCTTGCTAAAGAGAATGAGCCAGTTGAAGCAATTGAAGCCTATAATAATAAGGTTGAATAGAGCGAAAGCAAGGCACATACTAAAGAGAATGAGCATGTTGAAGCAATTGAAGCCTATAAAATTGAGCGAAAGTGATGCCCTTGCTAAAGAGGATGAGAGGTTGAAGCAAATAAAACTTGTCATAAGGTTGGATTGAGCGAAGGCGAGGCCCTCGCTAAAGAGGATGAGCCTGTTGAAGAAACTAGAGCATATAATAAAGATGAATGGAATGAAAGTAAGGCTCTGCTAAAGAAGATGAACATGTTGAAGCTGCTACAGCTTGTAATAAGGCTAAGTAGAGAGGACATCATCCACCTTAATCGCCGAACAACTATTGGTGATTGAAAAATCCTATTAATGTTGATCTCATTTCCTCTATAAAATTAATAGACTCCAGTCATTGAGGAGAAGGTAAGCCTCGTCAAAATGAAGAGAGGCAAAGAGGCTAGCAAGAGCATCCCTTCATAAGGGAATGCCCAAAATTTCTTGGGAGGTAGGTCCAATAATATTGTTCCTACTATTTTCGAGATGCTTCCAATCGAGGTCCAGGCGCGTACAAGAGTTCATCATAAGTACTAGACTAATAAGTACTCCTATGCCGAGACATGATACTCGATTGACATGCTCGAGGATGGCCTCGCCCTGAGGCTCGCTAACAGGATTTTTTCTTAAACACCTAAATATAAGGGTGTCAATTAGCAGAACCAAGCTAGCCGTGAGTTGAGACTTGAAGCTCAGGCTCAAATCGAATAAAAAAAATTTGAGCCTTTTTAGGCCTGACCTAAGCAAAAGCTCGGCCAAAAAACGAAAGCTCGACACAAGCTTTCAGCTCGGGCCAAGTCGGCTCTTTTTCCGTGACAAATCTAAATTGTTTTTAAAGAATTTCAAATTTATGCAATGTATATGGGCGTGAATTTAAAATCTATTAATTTTTTTAATAAATCGTGGTTCAGCGGGTCGAAAATGGTTTGTGTGGCTTGACTAGCCATACGGGCTCAGCTCGAGCCTCGATTCGGTAGTTTCGAGCCAGCGAGCTATTTTGACATCTCTACCCAGATTGATATACGGAGGTTGTAGGTGGTTAATAAAGAATATTTTCAGAAGGCTTCTAATGTCGAAGTGTACCTAAATAAGGTAAAGCTGAGATGTTTACTATTGGTGAGGCCATTGAAACATTCAAGGTTAAACAAGCTAAAGCAGAGTCGAGGATGGAGGCACTTTCCAAGGAAAACATTGAATTAAAAAAAGAAGTCAACCTTTAAAAAGGTGAGGTAAATACTTTGGAGAAGCGGTTGAAAATTACAACAACATTCAACGGATCACTTCTTCAGCCTTGGAGGATGCCAATAAATAGAAAGAGGAATTGAAAGTTCGAGTTGATGAGATAACTGTCGATGCTTACAATTTGAGACAGTAGCTGAGCAGGGTAGGGGAGGCAGCTATGAATAATTAAGTTGTCAATTTCCATGACACGATTGAGTATGACGGCCTTGGCTTATATTGGAAAAAGGCAGCATACAATGAAGTCTTTGAGAGGCTTGCTAAGCTACATCCCCAAGTCGATCTAGCCTCTGTGAAAGAAGAATTCCTTCCAGCAGTGCTGTCCACTTTTATGAAGTTACATAGAAGCTGATAGTCAAGTACAGCCTCAGTAGGGTGACGCTACCGCCTATATTTAGGCCCTTAATTTTCATATTTTGATCTTATATGGATCCCCTTTGTAATCAGTTAGTTTTCTATATAAAGGAATTCAGTTGCTTTTCCTTGTGTCCGCTGTGTGTTTCGATGGATGATGCGAATTAACTTTGTCCATTTTTAACAATTGAGTCATATTTAAACAACTCGAACCCTCAATGAAGCAAACGCTGGCATGATAATACTGAGTCGTTTCCTAATGATTTGGCAGTCCGGCGATGTCAAAGAATGGGTCATCTTATAATGAGTCTTTATATAGGCATACCAAAACCAACTTTGATGAATATATGGGCTAGCCATAATTAAAATGATGAATCTTTGTATGGCCACACCATAACCAACTTGGATGAATATATGGGCTCACCATAATTAAACTTGAATGAATATATGGGCCCGCCATAATTAAATTATAATGAATCTTTGTATGAGATCACCATAAGTAAACATAAATATTACGTAAGAGGTTCAATATCATCGTATGAAGTTGCCATATTTATTAGAATGAGCTCTACCTTGTAGATGTAAGGTCAGTTTCTTAAAGATGCCTCATACCATTTATTTTGAGGTAAATGATATGCTTTGCAAGGGATTTATCTTCCGTGCAAAGATTTCTTCAATAATGTTTGGACCATCTATATAAGGGGATTGTTTAAGAGATGGTGGTAAGCATAAAGAACATCTTTATTAACAAAAAGTACATAAAGTTGATAAGAGACCTTCAGGCTTGGTAAAAAATGATAAGATTACTAATGGTACATTCTCAAGTGTTGGCATTACAGTGGTGGGGCGATCATGAAAGTCCATGACCTTAGTTCTTCAGATATACTATAGGGGCCTTCACGATTAAGAAATTATGTTCCCACACTAGGTTCCTTGGAGAAGAGGGAAAATCTTCTCATCACGAGGTCCCCATTGGAAATGACTTCTTTTTTACCTTAGCATTGTAGTATCTAGTCATTTTTCGTTGGTATGAGACAAGCTTCATTTGAGAGTCATCTCTCCTTTCTTTAAGGAAATCCAATTCACACCTCTTTATTTCATCATTTGTTATTTTGTTGAAGTGTATGCATCGAGGCGAAGGTAGTCCCACCTCAATCAGTCTCATGGCTTCGATATCATAAACAATAAAGAATAGGGTTTCTCTTGTTGCAGTAGGGCTAGTTGTACGAATCACCCATAATACGTATGGAAGCTCATCTACCCACACCTAGGGATGGAAAAAAAATCTCATCGGCTCGGGCTTGGCTTGGAAAAAGCTCTAGCCGGACCCAGCTCAGGCTCAGTTACACTAAGCCGAGGCTCGGGTCGAGTTTCATTTTTTTTTTTGTCGGGCTTTGTAGTACATATAAACTGTACAAATTTTAAATTTTTGAAGTATAAAATGTAGATTTGACATTAAAAAAAATCGGTTCAGCTTATCTTGGGCCTAAAAAATCTCGAGTCTAGCCAAAGCTTTTGTTTTTGGCTCGTTGCTCGTGGCTCGACTCAGCTCAACTCAGCTCGTTGACATGGCTACCCATACCCCTTTTGAAGTGTCAAGCTTCTTTTTCAAAGTACGCTTAATGGTCTTATTGACGGCCTCTACTTGATCATTTGCCTAGAAGTGATGGGGAAAAGAGAAATGTTTCTTAATCTCCAGTTCTCTACACATATTCCCTGACTTTTTTGGTATAGAACTACCTTTTGTTGTCAGATATGAGTAAGTGGGGATTTTCGAACCGGCAAATGAACTTAGTGGTATTGGCCTTAGTAATTTTTGCTAGAGATTCAGCATCGAGCCCTCAACCCACTTAGTGAAGTAATTAATGGAGATATTGCATAGCTGGCATTTTCTTTCCCTTTCGATAAGGGCCTATGAGGTCTACCCCCATTTAGCAAAGGATTACGGACTGGATACTATGATAAGTTATTAACAAAGTTGCCTTTGAATGGCAAAAAAAAAAGTCGTGACTTGTCACATCTCCTCACAAATTGAATGGCATCCATTTTTAGCATTTGCTAATAATATCATTGTCTTAATGCAAGCACTAGACCCCTTGTGTAATTGCCACAAACCTCTTCATGAATTTCACGTAAAGCATAATTGCTTTTTCCTTCATGTGTATCGTATGAGGGGCGATGAGAATCTTCTTTTATAAAGTATTTCATCCTGAAATATATAGTGTGCGGCCCTAGTTCTAAGTTTGTAAGCATGTTCCTTATCTTCTGGTAGTGTTTGATGCTTAAGGAATGCAATGATTAGTTGCATCCAAGGTAGACTCCCTTCAATCCACTTTACTTCCTCTCCTTTGAAGATAGAAGATCTGGTGAGGTTTTCAATTGGCACCACCTTGAATAGCTGTGAATCCTTGCTACTACCTAGTTTCGATGAAACATCAGCATGAATGTTCTCAATTCTTGGTATTTGGGTCAATTCAAACTTTACAAAAGATGAGAACAATTTCATAACCTTTGTGAGGTATGATGTCATGCTCTTTTCTCTTGCAATGAAGTTTTCATTAACTTGACTTACTACCAACTGTGAATCATTGTTAACCATCAATCTCCTTACTTGCATTTCTTTAGATAACCTGGGGCTTGCTAGCAATGCCTCATATTTATCTTCATTATTGAAGATCTTGAAATTAAATTTTACTGCAAAGTTAAGCTTGTGCCCTTCCTAGCTTGCCGTTCATTCCTGCTCCCGAACCTATCTCACCAGAAGATCTGTTAACAAACAAGTTCCAGGCTTAGAGAGTCTATTGGTTTCATTGTCATGTCGGTATACTAGGCCACAGTAAATTCCACTATGAAATCTGCTAGTGCCTACCCATTCACAGAAGTTCATAGCTTATACGCAATATCAAACTCACTTAGTTCTACGACCCACTTCATTAGCCTCCATGAGGCATCAGGTTTATGAAGTACTTTCTTGAGTGATAAGTTGGTCAGCACCTATATGTCTGAGCTTGGAAATAGGGCATCAATTTCCTGGAGGCGATTGATAAGGAGAGAGCAAGCTTCTTCATGCCCATGTAGCTCTTCTCTACTAATAAGAGGACCTTACTTATGTAATAAATAGGTAGTTGTGCACCACATTTTTTTCCTCACAAGTACTGAGCTCACGGCTTCGACAGAAACATATAGATACAATAGAATAAGGGGCTTGTCCCAAGTGCTTCAACCCTTGAAAAGTCATTTCGCACTCATTTCTCCATTGGAACGTCTTTCCTCCCATAAGAATCTTGAAGAATAAGAGGCATCTATCGGTCGCCTTTGAGACGAACCAGTTCAACGCTGCGAGACTACCCATTAGGCTTTGCACTTCTTTGGGTTTCATAGGAGGATCTCATGTTTTATAAGGCCTTGATTTTTCGAGTTCACCTCCATGCCTCGTGGATTGACCATTATAGCCTAAAACATTTTCAGATGCTGCACCAAAAGCACATTTCAGTGGGTTCAACCTCATTCTATACTTCCTCAAAACCTTGAAAGCAACATCAATGTGTTCAACATGGTTTACAGCTTTGAGGCTTTTCACCAACATATCATCCACATAAACCTTCACCATTTTACTAATGAGGTTAACAAATATTCTATTAATGAGCATTTGATAGGTACTCTCGGCATTCTTCAAACCAAAGGGTATGAATTTATAGCAATAAAACCCCCTATCTGTGATGAATAAAGTATTTTCCTCATCGGATGGGTGTATGGAAATTTGATTGTATCCTGAATATACATCTATAAAGCTCATAGATCATGTCGTGTTGTAGAATACACAAGCTAGTCAATGCTTGGAAGTGGAAAACTAATTTTATAGAACGCTTGATTGAGGTTGAGAAGTCTATGCAGACCATTAACTTGTCATTGTGCTTCTTTATTAAGCTGAATTAGATATCCACTTCGGATAAACAACCTCTCTAATGAACCCTTTGGATATCAGCTTTTGCATTTGCTCCTTCAAGGCTTTGTATTTTTCTGAGCTCAAGGAAATTCTCTTCTACCTTGGGCGTGAATTTTGGGTCGACATTGAGGTGGCAGCATCTAACATTAGGGTTAATGCCCACTATATCTTCATGTTTCCATGCGAGTATATCTAGGTTCTTTAGCAAAAAGTTCTTAAGCCTTCGTTTGAACTCTAAATTCAACTCATTTTCTACCTAGAGCGTCTTTGTGAGATCTTACAGGTCTACAGGGAAAAATTCTAACTCTTCAGCTAGGGTTGCATGGGAGTTTGATTATATGATTCGATGATCCAATCCCATATCCATAATCTCTTCTTCAGGGATAGCCCCTTCTGTAAGATCATCTACCATCTCAACATCTCTCCTTTATTTAGAGGTCGGACCTTCCACAGGTACGTCGAGCATTTCGGTGTCTACCAGAACCATATTTGTGCTTCGAGGTTCAGACGTCATAAGGTGTTCAAGTAGCATTCTCTTGAAGCTATTAGATCACCTCGGATAGTATCAATGCTTTGATCAGTGGAAAATTTCATGCATAAGTGGTGTATAGACGTGACTACCCAAAGTTCTTTCAATACAGGTCATCCTAGCACACCATGATAGGTGAACATGTGGTCCACAATGAGAAATTCCATGAAATGATGAGCCCTCAAAGGGAGTGCTCCAATCTCTATAACTAAAGTGATTCTTACCTGGGGATGAGATTATCGTCAGTAAAACCATACAGAGGAGCAGTCATGGAGATAAAATCGTGATCTATCAACATTTCATCACAAATAGCTTAAACAAAATGTTGATAGAGCTCACATTATCTACCAACATGCGCTTCAAGCCCTTTTATGCCACAATAGCTCTTACCACCAAGGTGTCACAATGGGGATAATGCACGATCATGACATGTTCCTGCATAAGCGCTATTGGTGGAGTGATGTCGGTCACACAGGGGTGCTATTGACCAAGTAGCTTGTCATGGAGGGATCCTTAACCTCTTTAGCATAATTTCTTTATGTTTTTTTACTCTCCTCCAACATACGGGCCCCTTATTATTATATCAATCTCTCTAATAGAGGTGTTTTTTGCATTTTTATAGAGTTCTCTTCTTTGCTTTGGCCACCTCTAGGCCCGCTTCTATCATCATCAAGTCTCTGCCTAAGCGATTCATTCTACTTGGATGGAGGTGAATTCTGTTGGTCAGACGCGTATTCCTTCATCCAGTAAATGAGTTTGTTGACTCTATGTGATGTAGCTTGGACATGCAGTCATTTGTGTCGTGACTATAGGTTTGATGATAAGTGCAATATAGCCTATTTCTAGGCTCGTTGTTCATTCCTCTATCTCTGCCCCCCTGGCCGGTTTGGCGGCCTTTACGCATCAGGTCTAATATCTTCATATGCTAAAGAGGATATTGCATTTAAGTGGTAGTGGCTAATGCTTGTCCTAAAGTGGGGGCGATTGTGTGCCCTACCTGGGTCCATTTTTTATTTACTTAGTGTGAAACAAGGCCTCGCCTTTGCCTCTGAGGATATGGAAGTCTCATCGAGGTTTGGTTACGATGGTCAATAAATTCCTCTTGACAATCTCATTTCTCATCATTTCTACCAAGATATTGTAAGACGTGGGATTTTTATTTAGCATATCTCTCCAAAAGAGAGTGTTCATGTTGATACCTCCCTTTAAAGCTAAAAGTGCTTTCCTATCATTGATCTGCTCACAATAAGTTATTTCATATGTGTACCGGGCCAGGTAGGTCTTCAAAGTTTCGCCCACTTGTTGTCTCATATCCTACAGCTTCTGGATAGGGGTCTGTCATTCCTTGCTTGACAAATATTGATTTAAGAAGGCCCTCTTGGGATCTGGTCAACTCCTAATACTCCCAGCCGGTATGTAACAATACCAAATTTCAGCAGCCCCAATCAATCTAAGGTGGAAAGCTCTGCATTTTAATGTCGACGAGGCTTCCCTAAGAGACATGCAGATCTTATAATTGTTAAGGCGTTTTGTCGAATTGCCATTTCCTTCATATTTGAGGGATTTTGGTGGCGCAAAGTGGCTAGGAATATAGGTATTCCTCAACTCTTACGAAAGTGGGAGACTTTTGTCATCATCGTCCAATTCAAAAGATCTACATAGACCATCTGAATCCTTTTATTCAGCCTGGTAGCGAGGTGGTTGCGAAGTTCAAGCTCTGTTCCTCAAGTTCGCAGCGTATGTTTCTCGCCTATTTCTAGCGAAGGGACCCCCCTTGCGTTCATGGCTTTGCCCATGTCCTTATGCCTCTATATAGAGGGTGATTATTGGGGCCTACTCCTAGGCATTGATGGTCTAATTCAAACACTTGTGGATCATTGAGGTTCCTATTATTGGGCATATTTTTGGGGGAAATGTTCTGCTCCCTGTGGTAAATTACCACCAGATTTGCTAGAGGTATAATTTGTGGGCCTGTCTACCTCTACCTCCCATTTGATTGGGCTCTCTCCTATGCCTATGGGGATAAGCCCTCAAGTCATTCTCCATTATCTTCCTACTGGAAAGCTTCCTACTAGGGCATTTGATACTCGGCTTGCCCATGCATTTGCATGAGTAATTGTTGTGTAGCGGCATTTTGTTGAGCTATGTTCCTCGTGTTTGCTTACATCTCTCCCACATTTTTTGCTAGGCGTACAGTAGTGCCACCTCATCGATGTCGGTGGTGGGGTCGATGGGTATTGACATTAGTTTGGATAACCTCTTCTTCAAAAGTCTTCTCTTGTTGATTTCTACCTTGAGAGCCATAATGAATAGAACGCATGGCGTAACAATTATTTTTATGTTAAGAGAAACTTCTAAAGATGCCTCTTTAGCGTCCCTAGCCGTTCTTTCTTCAAGAACCCGAATCTTTTTCCAAGTTTTGGCGATGGAATAATTCATCTTTGATGGCTTTTACCAAAAGGATGCTTGCAGTTTGTGTGGCCTCCCATAGGCGGCGCCAATCTGTTGACTCTGAAACATGTACCTCTCATGTGGCAAACAGATCACATGGCCTCTCACGACCACGAAAGCCTTGTTCTGCACACTTAGACAAACCATTAGCCACACATGGCCTTCTCCAGTAGAGATGGAGTCAGCAGCACGCACTCCAATGATCAAGTCAATTGTGGAAGAAACAAATATGAGTATGAGAGAGCTTTAGACGTGAGCTTCCAATATAAAAAGGGAGTTAGGTTTAGAGAATAACAAATAGAATGGTGACATATCAAAGTTATCGTTTTGTGAGTTTAAACTTTCGTTACCCTTTAAATGGCACTAAGTGTGAGTTTTTATAGTTAGAAATGGAGAATGGTAGTCATTAGATGAAGATACATGTGGCCTCATCCATACGGCTGATACCTCATCTTAGACATTAATCAATAACAAGCCTTAAATGTTAGTACCGCTTTAGCATCCATAATGCCTAGCTATAGTCATTAGATGAAGATACATGTGGCCTCATCCATACGGCTGATACCTCATCTTAGACATTAATCAATAACAAGCCTTAAATGTTAGTACCGCTTTAGCATCCATAATGCCTAGCTTGCAACTTTGGACTGGACATAATAGGTTGGTAATGGCGGTGACGACAGTGAATTATCACATAAATCGCATATCAAAAGATTGCCCGAGAAATCTTGTTCTGAGCTTCTTTTGTAGCCTCACCTCTTCTCTACTCACAGTCCGACTCTTCTCCATGGGGTCAGTATGATTTGATGGGGTCAGTAAGTATATTGGCTCAGTCAGATCAAACCAACCTCTTGATATGTTAGTATATTCTGGTGTGGTGTGGTGTGGTGTGGTGTGGGGGCACTTTGCCACTTATTTAGGGCCTTGTGAAGCAAGTTGCAATAGAATCATTTAAGTTTCATTATGTATTTATTCTTTTTACCAGCTGAATATATGCCCTAGGAAATCGATATAATAAATGATTTGATGTTCTAACGTTCATTTCCTTTTTCGACATCAAGTTATGATGCCTCCTCTCATAGCATAATTAATTAAGCTTCAATTTGGTTTAACTACAAAATTTGATTAAAGTTTAAGTTAAAAGTAACAATTAATTTTAA
>CAIGRE010303005.1:0-14760 GCA_903798275.1 Fraxinus angustifolia subsp. syriaca
GGTCACATATACATAATTATATATAATAATTTATTCATTGGTCACAGATCAAAAAAATTATGGTCACAAATTTAAAAAAAAAAAATTATAAATCACAGTTTATCTATCAATCACATTTTTTCAAATTTGTTGGTCATGAATTATATTTTTAGCTACAAATTATCGAATCTTAAGGTCGTGATTTAATAGTTAGACACAGAGAACCATATAGTTGGTTACATACACCCGTTACCGTCCCTCAATCCCGATCCACCACTAATATTTGGTCACAAATCGACCAAATAATTAGTCACGGACACTTTTCATCCCATTCCTACCTTTGCCGCCACCTCTACCACCACAACCACCACCACCAACAACCACCACTGTCGTCGCTTGCACTTCACCACCGACATCGTCGTCCCCGTCACAACCATCAACATCGTCGTCTGTACCACAACATCAAAAAAACCACTGCTGCCGTCGTCGACCCCGCCACAACAATAACAAAAAACGACCACACGAACCCCTATTATCTCACAAACTACAACCACCACCACACGGACCACCATCACCACCGCACTACCGTCAAACACCACCTTACCGTACCGCATCGCACAATCGCCGCTATCATAGCAACAATCGCGAACCACACCAAAACCTTCACCATCAAACACCACAAATCACAACTCCACAAATTTGTGCGAAGAAAAAAAATTGATTCCCATCGCTTCTGCCTCACACCATCACCGCCACTCATCATCTTATCCTACTCGATCTGTAGTGCCGATGACGACGAGGGCTTGTGGTGTGGTGTCAGCCGGAGCGACTCGCTGATTGCCGGGGTTTGAAGGGGAGGCGCGAGAGAAGGGGGGGAGTAGAGAGTGATAAATTAGGATTTTAACATAGTACTTGATTTTTAAATAAATAAACTTTAGACCTAATTTTTAGAAAGCAATCTTTAAACACCTGGATTTCTTAATTGCAAAAATAATAAAAGACCACCACCCTGTAAATAACGAAGCAACCCATGTGATAATTATTAGAAAAATTATAAATATGTACAAAAAAAATGGATAAATAAAATTGCATCTTTAAAAAAATTATAAAAAATAAAAGCTGCTGTGTAGAAGCATAACTACAAGGCTCAACTTGCACAAATTCCTATCCCTGCACTGAATTATCTTGTACCGGGGAAGGAAAGTAAAAATTTGCCTAGAACAAAATTTTTTTTTAAGTAGTGGTGATATCCCTGATGCCGGCATTGACTTTCCGATGACGCCTCGATTTCCGATCTCTCCCACGCTTTGTTGGAAACTTCTTGATTGGACTACTTACAATATTGTCAGTAAAAGTACCAGGTGGCGTGGTTAGTTTTTCATCGATAATGGGGGGTGGAGGATGAACAAGATCAATAGCGTCTGGAGGAGGGAGAGCCCAGTTCTCAATTAAGTCCCTATGGTACCCCTGCAAAAAATAAAAAGGTGATAAAGTTATGAGCTGGACCAACAATAAACTAAACCTTATTTCCTCACTAAACACTGCCAGTCCAGAAAATGAAGGGCCTGGCCTTTCACACAAAAACACTCAATTGAATACATTAGTGTATTTTGTTTTTTATATTAAAAGGAAAACATATGAGCAATAAATACAAGTTAATATCGACTGCAGCAAGATTATTCATTTCCTTCATGTCTATGTATCAATTTGTGAAGAAGATCTCCAAATTATGATAAAGGATCCAATAATGACATGGTGCTAGCCTGTCACCTAAACACGGGAAAGAAAGAAACGTTGTGGGACAAAATATCAGCAGAGTTCGCTCTTCAGAATTTCTACGTAAAGGCAGATCCTGTTGTTTCTTTTGCTTGAACAAGTTAATGGGAGATCATTCACCGGGAAAGAATGTATGTCAAAAAGGGTATTTGATGGGTAATAGATAACCTAAAGGAAAAACAAGATGTAACATTTCTTCAAAAGTATAATATGAAAGCCATCAAGATACAAAAAGAAACAGATAAATACATTTCAGTCTATCATCTCAGAAATAATAACTCT
This sequence comes from Fraxinus angustifolia subsp. syriaca, assembly GCA_903798275.1. Lineage (NCBI taxonomy): Eukaryota > Viridiplantae > Streptophyta > Magnoliopsida > Lamiales > Oleaceae > Fraxinus > Fraxinus angustifolia. Next base: position 2,038 of record CAIGRE010303005.1, read on the forward strand.
TGACAAAAATAAGATCACCTGCACCACGAAGTTACGCCTTTCACAATCCAAGAACATATTGATAGTGTAATTGGTCTTCGACGCGATTCTGTCCCTAACAGTTGAAAAACTGATCTGGTCTCTGGAAGTAAAACGATCCACTTCGTTAAACCAAAGACAGGTGAAGAGGTTGGAGATTGGAATGTGCTCTCTTATTATAACACATCCTTCAGGAACATCTAGAAACCATATCATCAACGTTTATTAGTCCAACATGGAATGGCATATCTAGTCACCAAAATAAAGAAAAACAAGGGGAAAAAAGGAATTGACTGTCCTACCACTTGTAATAGGAAATTTGTCAGCAGAAAATGGGGTTAAGCCCTCCTTTTTATAGAAATCAATCTGGAAGTCAATGGAAGCATTTTCGTACTTCCCAGCGGCCTTATTAGCTTCTGCTTCTACAAACACATCAAAACGCTTGTAATGTCTTGAAATAGCAAAGCTAGCATTTTTCCTCCACAAGAACCTGTAATATTAGTAAAAGAAACATCAGTCCAAACATCTCCTTAATGGACACGGGAAAAGGAACCAAAAAAACAATTTCCTGTTTGAAAGTGATTAAACTATCAATGGAGCTAATGGGATTACATATTCTTTTATGATCATAATTGTAATAGTGCTATTATTAAATAATGGTATATATTTATGGATATATTTTAATTACGATACATGTAGATAAACGAATATGAACTAAGTCCACTAAATCCTCTTCCTTTTAAATCTCACACCACATCAAGGAATGTGGATTCTCAAACTTCACTAGGAAGAGGTACCCCATGGAATAAGCTTCTCCATGTTATTTGATGTGCACAACGACAAACTTAGCCTTATTTCCAATAAATTTGCAGCCAGCTGCATGATCCTTCTTTGCAATTCTACTCTGTTCATTGCTAAATCTACTGGGAGATCAAAAGAAACTAAATTTAACATACAAAACGCTGGAAAGAAAAACCTAAAACAACCAGGACCTGGAGATTCACATCCACAATGAAGCCTTGGCAGTTGACAACTATTATATGTTACACTTTATCTTGACCCGAGCACCTTCAGCTAGCAAAAAGCATCATGTTTGACTATCATTACTACCCCAGAAAAACCCTCAACTGACAAAGTAGTGTATCTTCATATATGTCTCAGACCTCAGCTAGTCTAACTAACATTGCCAAAATTCATAAGCAAACAATGTAACGACCCAGCATGTGAGCCCAAGTCCGTGAGGGGTAAGAAGATAGATGTCCTTTCAAAGCGGAAAATACGTAATGGGTTAAATACTTGGGCACATAGACTAGGTTATTACAAATAAGGCTTCGCATCGAAGAACATATAAACTGTGTTCACCTCGGATAAGGCTAATCTACAAATATTTTACACCTCAAATAAAAGTTAGGCCAATAGCATCTACCACAAAAATATTATTTAGTATCACTAGTATAGGCTTTTTTTGCTACACTTGTCGAAATCTTGACCATAAAATGACTAATAGAAGTATGTTTTGTAACAACAGAAACCACAAATGTGGTTACTTACAGTAAATTAGCCGTACCTTTCGAGAATCTGATATGGATCCACAACCAGCTCAAGTTTTGCATCAACCCACAGTGAGTATCGGGCATTAGGGAAAAGCCTATGAAGTAGAAGTTTGGGAACCTGACATGCAAGAGCATACTAGGTTAAAACAATCTGTAAATGCATCACACATAAATGGCTGCTCGTTAGCCGAACAGGCAGAATGGACACAAACTAAAAGAAATAAAGCACAATTTGAAGAAAGGATTGCCATCAACAATTCATTAGGTAACTAGTATCATCATTATGATAACATGTAGATTAAATGGTGATGCCACTAGATGTGGCATCTAGCGGCATCTTTAAACAAGTGCCTAGTAGTAAAAAGTTAAAATGGAGAGTAGACGAACTAGGCATGACAGCAACAAAAGCTTAAGAAAGTAATGGATACATTATCATGCAGAAAAGGAGAAACAAATCTGAATATCCAATTAATGTAAAATGATTTATAACTGAACAGAATCCAGAGTTGACAAGAGTGGCAATGGCTAATTATACTTAATACTGAGAAATTTGAAAGATTTCACTGCAAATTAGAACTCATGAAGCGTTCTAGAACAGAAATCTCCAAGAGAGGTCCATTTACGAGGTGGCTGTGCATATGCAGAGATGAGCACTAACCCCTTTAGAGAGAAAACTAACGACACGATTCTGAAACAAGATGAATCACACTTAACAAAATTGTTAGTGGCAGAATAGCATAAATGCAGTTCAAGGCTATTAGATTTTGAAAAAGAAAACGACAGTCATTTTAAAATCTCTAGTCTCAAGGGCCCAACCACTTCTATACCAAATTTCTCTTCTCCCATGAAAGCCCCTGTTTGTTGGGGGATTAAAATCAGATTTTTATAAGATTTTGATAAAAGTGGGTGAAGCGCGTAGTTGAAAAGTCGTGGATCACATGAAATATGTAGTTAAAATTAATTATTGACTTTGATTTAGATTAATATCTTAATTGTTGACTTTGATTTAGATTAATATCTAAATTTTAATCCCCACCAAATAGGGGTTAAATGTTAATAAAAAACTGTGCGCTTACAACAGAAATTGCTGACCGCTGAGATCAGAGGGCATTCATCATTAAAGTTCATCTCCTTCACGTATAAATATTGAAATGACAAAATTATGTGCAGATCTAAATTTCATAAAGGACTTCTAATCAGATTTTCTTTCTTTGTATAAATTGGGTTTTTTATTGAACCTTGCAAGTATTTCTTAAATTTTTTTATTTCAACTCAATCCTAACCAATGTGCTGACAGCTTTCTCTTACATACAACTATACGAGGATGAATATAGTTAACAATATTTGTTTCTGATGACTTGTTCTCCCACGGAAAATGATCATTATAACTTAAGATTGAATGTCAATACACCAAACACAGGTCTAAACTTAAAGAATATACAAGCTAAACTTTGAGACATTTACCTTTCCATTCCGCCTTGGATCAGAGTAAGGTAGGTTGTGAACAACTACTATTCTCCATAGCCCAATTTTCTTGCTACTATCCAGCTCATTAGAATTGATCAAAAATGTTTCCGTTTCTTCATCCACAAACATATGAAAGCAGACATTTTTTTTGGCATACTCGCTAATGTTCTTTGGTTGCCGTATTAAATCAAATGCTCCTGATAAACCAAACATCCTGTATTAATTACCAAAAAATTTAACATAGAAATAAAACATTATGTTGGATCAGTACCAAAAATTGCGGATGCGACTACTACCCCTCGACAACTTTCCATCTCAAGAAGGTCGGAATCATTAATGTCAAAACCTGTCTGGAGGCCAGGTTTGGCGCCTCTGACAAACCTATAGAGAATGTTGAATTACACATAAGAAAAAGTGCATATAGAGAGCAAAATGAGGTTAAATATTCAGACAAAATAGTTCCAGTAAAATAACCTACCCACAATGCACACCCATGGACTCTCTTATATCATATGAATCACTCCTCTGTCTCAGTGAAGGATATCCACCGAATTCAGAGCCTCCAAACTCGGTTTTATTTAAATTTTCTTCGTGAATATATGTCAAATTCTTGAGCACGGGAGAAACGGATGGTGCAGTTGGCATTAGGGAAATAGCTTGTTCCAAAGGAAGGTAACATACTGGACATGCTGGTAAAGCAAACAAGAAGAAAATCGAGCTAAATGAACAACTCAGCATTCAAAAAGAATAATGTTATTAATGCAATCTAGATGATCATCGGTCTGTGTGGTAGTAAGTAGGATCACGTTGTCCAATGAAGTACAAATATGTTGGAATGCATTTACAAACATTGGACAATGTTGCAGTGACCCAGTGCCACGTACACCAATGATCATCTAGACTCTATATAAAGAGCATTACTTATTAAAATAACACTTTAAGATCAAAGTAATCATATCTTGGTTCGTATAGACAAACTTAGGTTATCTTGATGTTTCCATACACCAAATACCATCAAATCTCAAAAGGTGAGATAATGTAAACTTACGACGTGGTCCGGTCCTCTTTCTATCCACCGGTGGCGGAGGCAATGTAAAACCCTCACATGGATTCCCAGGAGGAAGAGTATATCCAGTAAAATATACAGGCAGCGTTGGATTTGGAGGAGGTGGAGGTGGAGGGTCTACATTTGTATTTCCCACGACACTGTTCACATCAGAAGTAAAAGCGGCAGTAAAACTATCTATCTCCCCAGATATTAATGGGGATTTAATACTCATATTTGACATAATAGGTTCTTGTGAATCTTCACCTGCAAACAAGCAGAAACACACAGAATGAACAGAGACTTTCATTGATTAACTGATAAACATCTTGATCCCAAAATCAAGTTCAACCCACACGCAGCTGATTAAATGACAATAACACATTCTGAGCAATCTGTGCCAGTCATTGAAAACTCAGATAAAGAAAACCGACAAACAATTACATTTTAAATTAATTCAAGAATGTAGAATATGGTGTGGAACTAGATGCATTGTGCTCTTTCTTACAAAAATAGATATAGATATAAACTAGAGCCAAAACAAGAGTTGAAAAACAGGAAGCCAAACCTTTTCCAACATATAAAACCCAGATGAAAACAGCAGCGGAAACAAGACACAAGAGCAGCATTCCAACCTTCTTCCGGGGAGCGAATTTGCAGATCCAGTGAAAAAATCTGTCCTTTTCCTTAAGCATCTTGGCAGGTTTTCTTGGTACCAAAGGTGGAGGCGTAGTGTGGATCGGAGATGATAATAAACTACTCTGAAATTGTTGTTGTTGCAATGATCCATAACTTCCCGAAGATCGAAGACCCAATGACCCTGTAGTCATTGTTGTCCCCTCAAGTCCCATATTTCACCACTCATCTCCCCCTCCTCTCATCCGCACAAAATCAACTGTTAAAACAAAACCTAAATTCAAGAAGACTGTAATCTAGTTCTCGATTTATTAAACCCAATCCCTGTTCACCCTCAATTTCAGGCTCAAATCACAGAAAAATTATCCCAAAGTAACAATCTTGATACATTTGAACTGTAAAAACTAGCCAAAAATCAGAATCAACTATATTATCCAATGGCAATAATTCAGTATAGTAATAGACTATCCAGCAAAGACTTGAGTAATGTGAATCAAAAAATTGACCTTTCAAAAGGAAATCTAATAAAGAATTCCCTCTTTATAGACAGGTGACAACTAGCATTGAATCGGAACTGTATATAACGAAAATAGAACACAGAACATTTGTATCCAATTAAAACTCAATATTGATTTTCAATCCATCAATCACATATAAGAATGCTTGGTATTAAAGAAAAAAATGGGCCTCAAAATCAACATTAAACAAAATAAAATTCATAAAAATGCCTAAAAATTGAGTGCTGGGATAGGGCAGTGGCGATTGATTTGTAGGGTTTTGTGGCTGATTTCTAAATCTAACAAATTAGATCACAGTCCAAAAAATTAATTTTTGCAAATTTATAAAATGTCTTGTTTGTGATAAATGATGTAATAAATCAGCTGAAAAAAAATCATTGAGGTTATCATCCCATGTGCTCTGAATTTCAGACTGCTGTCATTTAACCCATGCGTGGCACAATTTCATTAGTGAATTCCGCTTTGGGGTTTATTTATTATAGAGCCACTTCTAGACGAATTTGTTTCAAACTTTGACTTTTAAAAGCCTGTTTGGCTGGATTAAAATTCAATTTTAATCTAAGTTAAAATCAAACAATTAATATTAATCACATTTTTATGGGTCTCGTATCTTTTCAATCCTACATTTCAAAAACTTCTATCACAGTTCACTAAAAATCAAAATTTAATCTCCACCAAACACGATAAGCTGGCTTTCGATTGCTCTTTAGTAGAAAATATTTTTCTTAAAAATAAAGAGAGACATATTTTTAAAAATTGTAAAAAAAAATTTCAAACACCTTAAAGCATGAAGTTGGATGAAAAAGTGACATTTTTCATGAAAAATAAATGCAATCAAACACACCGAACATATTTGGGAAGACTTTATAGACGGTTTAAATTTTAGATATATAGAAACGACCAATCGATAAACCCTTGTTGGCTTTTTTTTTTTAAAAAAAACATTATTTTGAATATAAGTTTTTTTGAGAATATATTACTAAAAAATAGAGAAAAGTTTTTGGATCCGCATATAGAATATTTTTTTGTGTGAATATGTTGTTGAAAATGAGTATGTAGAAAAAAAAACCTTAAAAGAATGAGAGACAAACATGAGCTACCTTGAAATGTGTGTAAAAAGCTATTTGAGTTTTTATAAGTGGTGTGTGTGTGTGTTTGAATCTCATTTTAATGACAATAGAATTTTTGGAATAGTGATTTATGGGAAAATATGTGGTACAAAGGTGATGAATTTTTTTAGATTTTTGTGTAATATTATTTTATTTGAAGAATGTGTAATTAAAAAAAATAAAGAGAAAAAAATGAGAATGGAAATGAGAAAAAAAAAAAAATGGGTGTCAAAACAGGTTAAAATTTGCGTTTTAGCTTAAAATTGATTATGTTTTAAGGAATTTTGCCGGTTATGTATGTCTGTCGGTCTCTTTTCCTATGTTAATTAATTGTTTGAGACTTTATTAAGAGGAAACAATCGATAGTTGTAGAATTAGAAACAAGAAATGATCTAGTAAACTTTTGTCATATGTATGAAATTGTTCCTAATCTATATGTCAAATAGGCAATTAAATCTACATTCAATGTTATTGGAGAGGAATGATTATTGAAGATTGCTCAGCAACTTCAAAAAGATTCCAACAGAATTGGAGCCTTTAACAACTTGTTCCAACTACTACTTTCGGTTAGAATCTTAAACCAGATGGAGCCATGGTTTGTAACTGAAATGAGGCTCATTTGGTCTATAAGTAAGAGTCTTAGGTAGTGTTATGAAGCCAGCTCTCAGATATGAAAGGAGAGCTTGAGAATCAGAGAGAAAGTGAGATTGTGAGAAAGATGAATTTATGGGAAAATCAATCTCGGTAAAATGCTTTCTGTAATAGGTTCTGATTTTGTAAAGTTAATCACCTGAGATGGTGATTGATTCATGTAATTGAATGTTAAGTCATCTTGGTAAATAAAGATGCTTGAAGAAGAAAGTAAGATTGTATAAGAATGGTAGAATTCTTATAAATCAAGGAGAAATTATTTCTTGGATGATTTCAAGTATTGTAAATCATGTTTGCTTTGGTAATAAAGTGTTGGGAAGATGTTTTCTTCCTATTTAATCCATTTTAGTGCGTTAATTCTTGCTAGTTTTAAGGTTCTGGTGCATTCTTGTAAGTTCAGAATCATTTACAAGCATTTGTGCATATACGGTGAGTTGAAGGTGTATACGGTAAGTTAGTGGTAAATTCGGTATGCATCACGCATATACGGTAAGTTCGCATTTCATCGATTTTTCTATCATTTTTACTTTTTCCTGCTAGTGCGTTTTTCTTCTGTGAATTTTGGATTGATCCTGAGTTAAGCGACAGCCTCATAAAAGTCCCAACAGTTATCAATAAAAATGGTGTATACAACTTTTAACTCTTACAGTAGCTAAATCTTTTCGAACCATCATAATTGAAATATATAATGCATTTGTCACATAAAATTAAACTGGTTTCGAGTCTTAGCCCTTATTTGAGCCTCATTTTCTTCATTAAAATGTATTATTGAACAATGATTTGACTCGATTACAACCATGTATTCTTCAATAAAATAATATTATACGTAAACTTAAAACATTTTCTTATTTTTTAACCACACATTTTTCATCGTAACATTGTTGCAAAATACATTTTAAAAAAAAAAAACCTCAAAGAAGCCTTTATTTAGCTACACAATCAATCCCTACTATATAAAAATACCAGTTTTGAGGGCACTGTAGATGCATCAGTACTCAATGAAAAGTCATTGTTCATTTTCCCTGGTTTTCACTCATCGATCCTCCAAGTTTATTTTATTCAGGCGTTCTCCAATTTTATAATTTCGTTCATCTTGCATATATCCATTTTCTTATTCTCTTTTTCCTCTGGTGTAAAAAACGAAGCGTACGATGTAAAACTAAGCAATTATGAAGTTGTGAAAGCACGAATATTTTGTGTTGAGCTTATTCATGGACATGAAGTCATATTTATATTTATTTAATAACAAAAAAAGTTATAACCATTCTAGTTCTATGCTAAGAAGGCTATTATCAACATGAGGACATAACATTTTTATTGTCGATTGCAGAGGTTATTTGTTGTATATATTTTTTCTGGACATGCTTGTAGTTGAAACTACTGTAATTTCGACCATCCACTATTATATTGGGGGTCGTTTATTTCTGTTAAGTTAGTATTGATTCTGGTTCAATCAATGAATTATTCTACATATTTCGTGAGGGTGATGTTGATTCAGATTGCAATGTTCAATCAGTCAATGAATATGGAATTTTTTGTAATTCTGCAGATTCGTGCTTTTATAATGAAGCGTAGGGATTTGAGGAGTTGCTTTTGCTTATATACTTAAACATTAGATTAAATAAAAACTTTCAGCGGGGTGCTTGCAAACTGTACCATCGACAATGACAGCGGAAAGAAATTGTTTGCACCGGCAATATTAGGAAAGGAGATTATAAATAAAATTGGCATGTTTTATGTTCGCGTTTTAACCCATCAATTTGCATTAACTCATCTACTTCATAAGATTGTGTTCTTTATAATGGATGTGAAATTATTTTGGATGTTTAACAAATATTAAAATTATAAATGCACTACACATTATGATTCAGATTATAAATAAAAATGCACGTGTTTGTATTTTCACGTTTTAACTCATCAATTTGTCGTTAACAAAGTTCTCACGTGCAGTGAAAAGATAAATTGAAACATTTTAATTGTTATTTAAAAGAAAAGAAAAAAAAATCAACACTGTGTCCGTGTGCAAAGACACCACAACAACTTTTTTTTTTAAAATTTATTTTTGCTATGGGTTTAAAAAAAATACTTTTATATTTTTACCTACAACTTCATTTCATACATATACGAAAATCAGAATTTATTTCGGGGGCGTTGCCTCTTTGACCCCGCGACCTGACCGGTCGAGTCGATCCCCAACATCCGAACCCCTACGAGGGTTGATCCCTTGCAACCTAATTGTCAGGTTGATCCCCGCCTTTCGAGGCGTTGCCCTCGAGCTCCCGCTACCCTTCGACCCTTGTTACCTGGATAGATCGATTCCCATTTCGAAGCGATATATCATTTGTATAACAACAATAAACAAATAAATAAATTATGAAAACTTTGTTAATTTTTGATATTTCATCTGATCTACCTCACACACACACACTCACACAAACACAGTTAGTGTTTTCGTTGATTGACATTTCATTTGTATTTAAATACTTAACAAATATTGAGTTTTTTACCCACTTTAGACTTTTGTTTATTTATTTACTTTTCTTAGAAAAAAAGATAAAGAAAAATTAAATTCAAGATTCGTTCAAACATAAAATAATATCTGCATAGCTTCAATTAATGAATATATACNGCATAGCTTCAATTAATGAATATATACAAGTATTACATATTGTCCTTCTATTTTGGAACCAATTTTCAATTTGTCTTCCATTACAGAGAAGATGAAATAAAATTTTCATAATAGAAACAGAGGTTGCGAACCTCCTTTTACAATTTCTTTGCAATACATTTTCGTTTTTCAATGCATGCTTTGTTATTTAATAAATCAAATATTTATCATTCTTGTAAACTTGCAATCTTTATGTATGTCAAATGTTTGTTGTTTTCAATTTTATTTTTGGTGAGTTCTGCACTATGCAGTGATATAAGCTTTTGAAATAATCACTTTGTTAAATGGAGCATTAGCGAGACAATAATATGCTTCTAAGATTTTAAATAATCCAATAAATCTTAAACTACTTTTTTTTTTAATATCTACAATTTCTATACTAATAAAAACACAACAAATACAAAATTTGTGCAACGTGCGTGTCAAAGACTAGTAATTTATAAAAGAACAAGATTATGCTAAAGTAATTCTAGCCCGATCCAACTCCCATTACATACAAAAACTCATTTGATTTTACGCACGAACTTCTCATTAATACTTGGTTCAGCCCGATTCTAATAAAATCAGACACAACAGGATCATAGTAACTCCAGTTCGAAACAAGTTTTGACTTTAAAAGAGTAAGACACCACGAGTTTTACTTCAAATTTAAAAAGGTCCATTTAGAGAAGAATGTTAAGAAAAAGCTACACTGCTTAGGGTTTCTTAAGCATTAATTAGATTAAAATGGCAATTATTAAATAGGTCACATGGGAAGATAGTGTTGGCAATTTAGTATCAAGATATTAATGGCAATTATTAATGCATATTGATGTTGCATGATGGGTCCAGAAAAGATCATTTTGTTTTGTAAAATGGGACTTATGATAATCTTTTTGATTAAATAGAAAAGCATAAACTCTTAATCTTTTGTATAAAAGGTCCGAGTTAAAAAATCAAATTAACATTGTAACAAAAGTTATACAAATTTCTTATCTTGGTTTTTCTACTAACTAAAAGGCCTAAACAACTTGCTTCCCAATTTTAACCGTAGTTAATAAAATTAATTGTTTATACTATATGGACTAAGCTTTTTATTTGTAATTTTTTTAATTTTTGAGATTTAATAGATATTATTATTCTTTATTTTAAAATAACTATAGTGAACATATAGTCTAAGAAAATTATTTAATACAAACAATAAAAATAAAAGTTGACATAATTATAATAAATATTTATTTTAGTAATTTCATATGGACACAACAATAAATTTACGTATTAGTCTGACATATAATCTGATCTTGGATCCGTCCCTGTTTTGAAATATATAACAGTACTAAAAATAAAATTTACAAAACAGATTCTTCCAACAACCGATTCTCTTTGCGTAACAACGGAAATTTATTTTCTTAAAAGCGTGCTGCCATTTCCTCTCCATTGTTTAGGTAAGCTTAATTTTATTTTTTTAAATAAAAAAATAAGTTTGTTTCAAGGTAAATAGGTTCTTTGTTAATAAAAAAAAGTTACTTATGACTATTTCTTATTTTACTATACTTAATAAGTTTTTATTTATAAATAAAATATAATTTATTCAAGCATATTTACAAATACAAACTTATAAACAAATTTAATTTACTCACAACATCCAAATGTTAAATATCAATTTCCTAGTGATAGAGCGCACATATTCTTGAATGGCCGACAGCTTTGACTTTGAAGCTAGAACATTAAACTTTTCTTTAATAGGAGAACCAAAAATGTATGTCCGATGAAGTGGAATTAAAGTGAACGAGAAAATATTCTTTAATTATTTATGTAATTAATAAATTTTAATTACAATCCGGTTTTTGAACGTTTAAAACTAATTTCTAAAAAAGGAAATTATTCATAGTAACCCAACAATGAAAATATAGGCTGCGTCAAATCATAAAATGGCCCAAAGAGTTGAAGACTGGGAGAAACAAGCCCAATTTTCTGTTGGCCTAATTCCAACTGACGGCCCATCAACCATTACCCAATTCAATCTGAAGATCCCAAGCCATTTCATCTGGCCCCCTCTATCCGTCTCTGTGGGAGCAATATGTTGGGGGGTGGAACGAGGTTATACGGCACAATATAAAATATTGATCACAATAATAAGATGAACACATATATAAGGATTTAATTTGACTGGGAAATTGGAGAATTTATTCAATAATAATGGAGAAAGAATTACAACAATTGTACTTCTCACCATTATTCTAACTTTTGTAATAAATCAACTTGTAGTCAACTATAAATAGGAGACATATCAAAATCCTAACAATATTCCTTAAAGGTTGAAATAATATTAAAAAAAATGCGTGAAATAAAAGAAACGATATTTCCAAAAAAAAAAAAAAAACCAAATTTGGGTTACAAATCTAACAATCTCCACTTTAATACAAATTTCATTGCAACGAATTAAGTTCCAAAATTTCTCCACTTGAAGAAAAAATCTGATTGCATAGAATGAACTGAACTTTTCAACAAGAACCAAACTAATTTCTCCGACGAACAAAAATTCTCCACCTCTTCTGCGATATCCAATTATAATGAACGAATCAAAGCGTTGCTCCGCAGAATCACCTCAAGTTCAACCAAAAATCACAAATGTTTTAAAATTTATCAAATAGGGCCGAAACACACCCAAAAACAGAATCAACACGAAATGCTTTTACAGAAGGCCTCTTGCCACACTCAACATCTTCAAATACACTTAAAGCATGTGCAACGAAATAAGCATCCACGTACCTATCTTCGTTGGGTTTGTCACTAACAATTGAATACGAAGCATCGCAGTTCGCAGGTGGTGGCAAAATAGCACTACCCATATCCTTCGAATTCAACTGAGCTTTATTCTTTAACATGGATCCCAAACCAAATCACAACAATACCGTACCAAACTGAGTGTTAGTCTGCTGGAGCTTTCTATCTAATTTTGAGCAAAATTATAACCGTTGAAGGGGTCCTACCGGTAGCCATTTTTGACTTGCACCTCACATGCATTTTGGAAAATAGTGCTTCAACGAGTGGAAAAACAATTTTCTGTGTTGAACAA
>CAIGRE010303027.1:0-16065 GCA_903798275.1 Fraxinus angustifolia subsp. syriaca
TAAATTAAAGAATGGTACTTTCTTTTATACGTTTTTTGATTTTTTTTGTTAATAACGTATCTAAAAAAAAATTTCGGGGCCCGACCCCCGAACCCCCGTGGGCCCCACCCCTTCACCTCTACCTCTAGGCCCCCACTACTTTTGAGGTCTAGCTCCGCCCCTGGGTAAATATGTGTGATTTTACCCGAAGTGAGTTTGCTGTAAATTGTATCTCAGTTTATGTAATGTGTAGTGAATTAAATTTGAATATTTTGTAATGTTTTACATGTTGAATTCAATGTAAACAAGTTATGAAGAGATGTATTTGAAATAACAAAGTTCTACCCAACTAGAGGGGGTGAATACGTGTTTTATGCGAAATTTAAATTATCTAATATTTAATGCATCGAGTCAAAGTAAATATTCATTCAGATGAATTCACATGTAAATCTAAACTTAGATAATCGGTCAAGCTGAAGCATGTTATAATTTGCAGAAAGCAAATAACACCAAAGAATTGATGATGAAGAAAAACACCTTGCAGGATTAAAAAAAAAAACTCCGGACACACTGCCTGTAAAATCCACTGTAAACAATATGACTTACGTTATGGTCTAGACTTGATTAACTCTTAGTACTCTAGACCTTCAATTTGTAATCACCAGGAACTCCTTGATTTTGCACTCCACCACGTGCTCCAGAACTCTGAAATCGTCTATCTCTTACAAGAACAAACTCGTTCTTCTCCAATTGGAACTCCAATCACTTTCTGGATCTTCAGAACTTTGAAAAACATTATGGAAGTGGGTGTTTTGATAATATGGTTATGATGTTTTTCAGTATAATGAATACACGTTCATCTCTGACTAGTTTTCTTAAATATTTGGTTCTTGCGTTGGGAAGTGTGGATTATTTTCGATTCGTTTTCCAGATCCAAAACACTAGAGGAAATAGGGGCCGATGATGTACACGTGGATCTAAGAAGTAGATGTCCATACTTTTATGAATTAGGATTAATGATGTCAATGGGCCGAGCCGGCTTGGGCGAGCTCGGCTCTTTGCCCAACGAGTCGAGCTCGCGGCTCGCCCGCAAACGAGCCGAGCGGGTGCTCGGCTTGTTGGCCTTGGGCGAGCTCGGCTCTTGCCCGAGCTCGCCCAAGGCGAGCCGAGCTTCGGCTCGGCTCATCGGTTCGCCAAATATTTTTATTTTTTTAAAGATANTTTTTATTTTTTTAAAGATAATAAGCCTTTAAGGAGGGGGAAAAAAAAATTCAGGCGAGCCAACAAGCTGAGCCGTGGGCTCGGCTCGTGGCTCGCCAAAATGAGCCGGCCACTCAGCTCGTGCTCGGGCTTGTCTTTTTGACGAGCCCGAGTCGAGCCGGCTCGGCTCGTTTGGCACCACTAATTAAGATGCAAGATTGCACCACTATGAGATTCCTCAACTTTGGGTTTCTTGAATGCCTAGGTGTCACTTGTAGGCATTCAATCTCCTCTGGTGTTTTCCAACTGGTCACTTGACAGTGTGTGGGAATTATCAATCCTGACACACACAAAACAAAGAGCAATGCTATTCATCCCCACTAGGGATGCATCCACAATCTATGTGGCGTTAATGTGGCATTAAATGATAGGTGAAATTAAATAAGTCATTTAATTTCACATATCATTTAACTAATCATTTACAGCCACATAGGCTGGGAATGAATATAGCCACATAGACTGGGGATACATCCTCACTGGGGATGAATAGCATTTTTCCAAAACAAAAGAGAACCAAATTCAGTAAAATAAAGTTTCTATTAGCTTATTCTCTCTTGTTCAGCAGTTCAGTATAGTTATGGCAAAATCATGTACTATTTTGTATTATATGTATCATTAAGCATGGTATCTCCTATGTACTCAAATTAGTATGAATACATCTGCATGACTGCATCTACTGCTTCATCAGTTTAGACTTTGTTATTTTGAGATAACTAGTTCAGTCCATCCAGGTTCAGCGTGAGTGTTTTGATCATCTATTTTTGCTGTTACCCTTTGGCCTTAGTTTGTTAGTGTCTTTGTTATACCCATGCTTTCAGGATCTGAAATTAACATCGAACCTCAAGGTACACATGCTGTTTACATGGACTGCTCATCAGATTTGTATGACCCAGTTGTATTATTTAGGAGGAAATGCTGAAGATAAAGATTAAAATGGAGATTGGATCTTGCTTGCGCCATTAATGAATTCTGGTCAAGCTAATCCAGTTCAACTGGTTTTGTCTTTGTTTGCCTGCACACATTTGAAGATATTTTAAAATTGACCATGCATACTGGACAAAGGTAAATGTCTGTATCTAAAACTGGTTGCACTTGTAACACGTACTGACAAAGGCTGATTTGGCTTAGCTAATACATAAGAGATGGTGAAACTTCATTATTACACATATTGTAGAGGTAGGAATATGGCATGTACAGAAAAATGGAACCAGATATAAAACTAACAACAAATTTCTCCTGATTATTAAATTTTTGAATCAAGATGAGTCTGGTGTATTCTCCTGTAATCTCCTCTTATACTATTCTTTCCAACTAGACTCCTTTTCAATTTGCTCGGAGACTTTAATTTAAATATACTTAGCTCCTATAAGATAAAGGATTCCCATCTTCTTTTGTCCAGAAAGCTAACACTTCTGTCTTGATGCAAGTAGAAACTAGCTCCTATTGTTCGTGTTACCTGTTGTCATGGTAATGCACATTTGCCTCGTTTATTAGCATACAGAGGAGAATTGTAGGGGAAATTGGATGCTGTTCATGGAGAAATTACGGTGTTTCTACCATCCCATAACCTGTTTTTTCTTACTATATTTATAGTATTTGGTAATAGTCCAGACGTGAAATTTCTTGGAGATGCACCGCAACAGCAGTAGCGTGACTCATTTTGGATTGAGGGGAACACTGAATATTTTGAGATAGCTTCTTCCTCGATCCTTTTTGATTCTACAATTCTGGAGATGAACGTTTTATAAACATGTTAATCAAATTAATTGTGATTATATAACCATAAAGTTATTGGTTATAAAGTAAACATTGAGCTTGTATTGTTTATTCAACAGTATAAGTGACAAAACCATTGGGCTGTTCCCTCGTTGCATTTCGGATAAGATGCAAAGTGTTAAGATTTGAGTCTCATCTTAAAAGATCAACCTTATTAAAAAGAGTAGCTCAAACCCTTATAAATTAGTATATGTTTAATATTTTCATCTTTATTCGATATGAGATTTTATCCCTTAACATGTCCCGCAAGATGGTGGCTTGTTCGATCTCACCAATATTGAAATCCGTGTGCTCAATTTTTTTGAGTCTTAATCAGATCGAATTGCTCGTTGGAGCTTAACGGGCTCTGATACCATATTAAGATTTGGAGTTTCATCTTAAAAAGTCAATCTTATTAAAATGAATAGCACAAACCCTTATAAATTGGTATATGTTTTCATCTTTATCGTATGCCCTTACTTTTGCGCATTAAATCATAGTCGTGTACAGATTGGCTCCTTTCTAAATGCTGCGCAGGGATTTTATTGTCAGTTCCAAGACAATCCATTTTAAGACTGAAAGCAACCAAAGGAGAGAACAAGAATCCAGAACAACTAAGCTGGAACAAAAATGGGATTGTATGGTAGACTAGAAGAAATCCGAGAAGCATGTTTAGTCTAGCCATAAACAGCACCTGCAATATTATTGGCTGCCTAACGATATAAAAATAGCATGTTTAATTGCTAGGGCCTCTGCTAGTTAAACAGACACACAAGCTTCTAAGAGCATCTTCAATGCTGATCTAAATTGGATATAAATTGGTATCTTCAAAATCACTTTTACATTACATCTCGGTGGATCTAAATTCAGATTTTACTTCGATGAAAAGATCTAAATCTATTTTTTGCATTTTCTGGATTAAAAAAAAAAGATGTAAATTTACAATTTTTTTATATTTTCTGTCAAAAAATGCAATTTGCATTTCCTTTGCATCTTTCTATTGAAGATTTAAATCACAATTTAGATATATTTTACACCACAATGGGGATGCTCTAAGATTATATTTGAAACAACGCCCGTAAAGAGATTTATAACCACATTGAATTGATGAAGGAAAAGAGCTTGCATCTGCATTAACTTAATCCTACCAGTAGGTGGTTTGGACCATTCTCAACATTGAAGGTATTTTTGGTGTATTGCTGGACGAGATTGGAGATGATTGAAAAAGAGACTATGATATAATTTGTAATTTTTTTCATCAAATTATTCAATTCAGAGTCCTAGAAATATAATTTTATGTTGAGCAAAATAATCAATAATTCCAAGAAAGGGTATTCTATGGAAGGCATTTTTCTTTTCAAATAATAAAATCATACTATTATTTATTGTCAATTAATGATTTAGCACTTGGTTTATTGATAGAAGTTGTAAAAATTTGCTGAAACTCTAATGTTATGTTGTAGGAAACCATAATAGAAGAAATTGAATGTAAGAACTATTTTAAATCTTAAAAGTTGAAAATTGATGAAGCACTATCCCCTGTTCGGCCTCATTTATTAAAATTCATTTTTTACTATACATTTCAGGGGGACAACAACATTTATTAAAATCTACTAAAAATTTAATTTTTATCTAAACCAAACGAGGGCTGAAACTCGCAACAAGTTTGGTGTGTTACATTGAATTGAAAATTACCAAGGGTGGGTTAGATTACAAGCATTAAATTTAAATGGAAAGAAAAACAATTTAAATAATTGAATTGCCTTGAACTTATTTGCATGAAAATTATTAATTGAATGTGAATGATTGATTTAATTTTTAACCTTGTTATACTTGTCCATCTTTTATTGGTATGTAAATAAGAGAGGGAGAGGGAGGGAGAGGGGGATAGATAGATAGTGAATTGCTTGGAAAATAAGATCTTACTCTCCCGAAAAAAATTATTTTCCTTGTGTTTCGAGGGAAATATGAACACGTGACCAAAATTAGAAAATTCTTTTTCTTTAATAAAATATCAATCAAATAGCACAAAAATAAAAATTTGAGTTTAAAAAAAAAACATTTTTCATGAAAAATATTGGCAATCAAACATATCTTAAATTTCATTGCTTCTCCTCTAATACTATTTAGCCCCAATTTGGCCTCTATTTTCTCAAATTCCATAAATTCATTTTCAATCTCACGTTTCATGCAACCCACCATTTTTATCAACTTTTTAAAAACACATTTCATCGACTTTTATCACAATTTACAAAAGTTTTATATTTTTTCTAACCATAAACCAAAAAGGGGGCTTGACTTTCTAAACGAGTCCTCAAATTGAACAAGAATGGATGACTTCTTTTGGTAGTAGAAGATTGAATAAATAGTTTCACCTCTTGAGTTCTATTTTACCCACTTTTTTCTTATTTGACGTAAATTTCTTTTCCCTGCACATTTCTCATATTAGAGTTTATTTGATTGCAAGCATAGTTATTGCATGACAAGCAAACAAGTGACATATCTGTAGGAAAATTGTTAATTAAATGTATTTAATTAACTTAATTTTTAACTTAGAAAATATTGCGTTTTTTAATAAAATTGAGTTTCTGGAAAGTGTGTATCACCTAAAAATTAAAACATACTCCCAATAACGAAAATGTTTTCCTTGTTTTTGAGAAAAACATATCACGTGACCAACTTTTAAAAAACATTTTCCATGAAAAAAATGTCATTCAAACACCCCAAAATTAACAACTTGGAGAAAGGATACTTTCCATGAAAAATAACCCAACCAAACACTCTTAGTTTAAATGAAACACTCGATAATATAACTTATCTCCAAAGTGGTGCCTTTTAACACTAGAATTTTTTATCCCAGAATTCTCCATAACATTTTTCCCTTTCCAGGCCTCTATTTGGAAACTGAACTGATAACATGTTCTGCAAATATCCATCAAAATAAAGTTCATGCTGTTCTAAAAATTTAATGACAAGTTCCTTAATTTCTTGGCCACTTGTCATTTGCTGGACAAAAGGTTATGAAGAAAAAATAATCAAGAAATGAAGTTCAGAGTAAAATATCATTCAAAATTTGTGCAACTACTGCTTCAGTCATCCAAAAGAAGTTATCCAACTTTAAAAGCTCAAGTAAAGAGATGAGAAAACAGTTTTTCTCTGTAAGGAGCAACATTATACAAAGAGATGAGAAAACAGTTTTTCTCTGCAAGGAGCAACATTATACAAGAACTGGACAAATATCTATACTGAATGATTACACCACTACTGGATCTTAACTCGTCGTTCAAGTCAGCTGATCAATTCAGACTACTTTTCATCTACTCGATTTGGATGTACACTATAGTGAAACACAAGAAACGGTCAACAGCCTTCAATCTTCACATACTACGCAAAATGGACAAGGTCATGTCAACCAGGATGAGAGTCGAGATATATTACAGCTTAAGAAACGCAGAAACAAACTGAATAGCTCAAGTAGCAGTTTCTCCTCTTCTCAGCAGTTCCTGGAAAATCAAGCTAAACTTTATAAAACTTCTCAATGCTCTTCTCACAGTTCATTTGAAAGAGAAAGACAACTTACAATATGCAGGAGGGGATTGGGGGTTTAAAAAAAGGGGTCAGCAATTTTCGAGCAACAAAACCTGTCAATATTAGGAAACTATGGTCTAATATGGGGATTTTTTCATTTTCTTAGGGTGAAAAACACTAGCCTATTCCCACACTGTACAGCATTCACCACATTAACCTCACTCAAAATCTTTCAAAGGTTCACCGTTCTAATTCAACTGCCACTTGCTAATTATTCTTGTGATCAGCAAAGCGGAAAGAGAATTCTTTGCTAGGTGGGAACACCCAAAATCGACAAGAGCCAATTAAGGGATCCTTTGCTGAATTGAATGCTGTTGGTGGTGAACTAAATCAATCGGTGAATAATTCCAGCTGGATTGAATCTATTAAAGGACTGGATGAATGGACTCGAACCATTACGGCTAAATTAAAGACGCTGACCGTTAGACCGGGATCAAAGATGATTACTTTATTTCCTTTCCACTTCACTAATCTTGCTTATTTCCTTTATTAATTTCTTGCTCTATTCCACATCCGAACATATCAGAACTCCGTTTTTTCTGCAATTAATTAAACATCACTGTTTCGGATTGCTATTCCAATTCTTAATATTGATTTGTAGAAATCAACATTTTCATTATTGATAGTTCAACATCTTATTCATTGTGCTACACTATATTGGTATCAAAGCGTGGCTCACTCTTAAGGGATGGCACCAACAGCAAGACTAGAATTACATGATACCTATGTTGAGGTTCAACCTCGGGGAAGAGATGACTCAGATGTGACAATAGATGGATATATTTCAAACACGTTCCAAAAATTGAAACTCTTCGGAAATTAAAAAATATTTCCCATTATTTTGGAAACTTAGGATCAAAATGTGCAAAAAAATTCGACTAAAAAGCTAAATTACGAGCTCCAATCAAAAAATGGAGGCCATTGTATTCACTGACAATGGTGTTACGGATGTTGATAGCAATTAAGTATACGAAATTAATTCGAGAACTTATGACACTTTTTAATTTGATTATTTTTTCCTTATGAATATTTTTTTAAGATGACATTGTATATCTATTTTATTCACATTAGATTGATTGTAATACTCTAATTATTAAACAATATCAAATAGTTTTTTAAAGTTAATGATTGCAGTTTCCTACTTTTTTAAGAAATAACAATTCCACGTGTCTTGTCGTATTTCCTTTCTCGTTCCGTGCAACCCAAGATGTAGCTTTGGTCACGTTGGGTGGGTATGCCAAGCACAGGGAATAGTTCGACCAAGTGGGTTCATGCACGGTTATTGGCAAGCTAGAGGTGTTGAGGATGGCACAACTACAAGATAATGAGGGCGCAACACCGAAGGTTCGGAAGGAGTGATAATGAGGGCGCAACATCGAAGGTTCAGAAGGAGTTCCTTCCGACCCAAACACATAGCGCAATGAAGGTGGACGAAAACCTATTTGCCAAAGGCAATAATGGAAGTGAGGAAGCATCACTCGCAATGATAAAAGACGATTGGATTTGAGGCTAAAATTAGACCCACCAGAGTTCCACGGGAAATAACTTCCTTACCTTGCTCCAAGTCGAGGAGGAGATTTTTGGTTTTAAAGAGTTCGATGACAAACGAATGTCTTTGGAAGATACTTGCTTTTGGGGATGGATGCCAGCTTGGTGGCAACAAGTCTATCCAACCGTGCATGAAGCAGCAAACCCAAGATAGAATTGCGAATGAAACTGAAGAAACATCTCAAAAATGCCTTCCTTTCATTCAATTTCAATTGCACGTTGTGCTAGCTATTTCGAAACTTCAAGGCACGAAGCCAAGTTGTTGGCAAATATTGGTTAGAATTTTTCCAACTACTGGCCCACAATGACATTATAGAGTGAAGAATAGAGTCAATGCCCGTTGGGATGAAAAGGCTTGAATACAAGTAGTGTTAAACATGTTCGCATCTTTTGCCATTTCATAAGCACGCCAAAAGACCATACAACTAGAGAAGCAAACCATTTGGCAAGTAATAGGACTACTAGCTTCCATAGGAGATGATGGGAACAACTGTGGGCCTCCTTCTGCAGTACCAACTACTAACAACACAATTAATCGGTCCTAGGTGGCACAACCACAACTCGGTAGGAAACGACACATGAGGTGGGCCTCACTATTTGCTTGTAGTGAATTGGTGAATAGACAAACATGATGTCTAAAGGCTAGTTCGAATCGGGATCATTTGCTGATGAAGAGAAATGAGGAAGAAAATAAAGGGGCACTAATATTTTTTATGTTGGGGGAGATGATGTCCTACCTGAATAATAGGGAGGGGTCCGGTGACGTTGGACAACTCTTTGTCACTCCTAAAAGTAACGTCAACTTCCAATGCAACACCATTTTCCAATCAATGATGTGGACGGGAAGGTGTGTTGTTTTATCTTGGACTCGTGGAGCAGTAAGAATGTCTTAGAAAAAGTGGTGCAAAGTTGGATCTTTGTACGGAAAGACAACCTCGACCTTACAATTTAGCTTGGTTAAAAAAGGTACAAAAGTTGTGGTAGATAAGCAGTCAGTCATCAAATAATCTATTGGGTTAATGTATGTGATTAATGTTTGAATACTTATGGTTTCATTTTTGGTAGTAAAGTGATTTTATTAGCAGATATGACGGAGGTGCCTTGCACTCCATCTAAGGAGAATGGTTTCTTATCGACATGGTGGTGTCTTGAAGGAAAATTGAAGAAGTTCGGAATTATTACCATATTGTTTGGCAACGAATCAACGGAGGATGATAGTGGAGGGCGTGTTGAGTTTGAACCGAGAGTTTCATTTAAGCCATGTAGGCAAAAGATCACTTTTTCGCTGATGAATATGGTAAGTTAGCAACAAACAAAATTGAACAGGAGGAAATAGTGGAAATGATCAACCTAGAAGCATACCATCTCAAACTACCAATTCAGATCAAAACGGCACGAGTCTTTAATAGGAAACAATTGGTACGTTATTGAGGGGAGGCGTGGATAGCTCATTGGAAGACATTAACCCGGATTCAAGGGCGAATATTTTCCACCAGGGAGAGAATGATGCGATCAGCAAAGTGGAACGTGAATTATTTGCTTGGTAGTAACACATAACGCCAACAACATCCAATTAAGGGATCCGTTGATGAATTGAATACTGCTTTTGGCGAATCATTGCTGACAGGGTGGAATCGATTAAAGGGCTGGATAAATGGACTCAAATCATTGCAGTTAAATTAAAGAAGCTGACTGTTAGTGCCGGATCAAAGATGATTGATTTATCTCCTTTCCATTTCATTAATCTTGCTTATTTCCTTTTTCAAATTTCTTGATTTAAGTTCCACATTCGAATGTATCAGAACTCAAACTTTGCTGCAATTTAGTGAATATTATTCCATTTGGATTGTTATTCCAATTCATATTATCTATTTCAACCGGCGTTTGTGGGATCAACCTTTTTCTTATCAATTATTCATTTTCTTCTTCGCTGCACTCCACCACTACACTAGCACACTACATTTACTCTCAAATCTAGATTTTAAATGCCACTATGGATCCATCTTCAGCTGGAATGTATTAAAAACCATAATCACAATAGCAAACAAACTTTTACCAGGTAACTTTAACACATCCAAAGAAAATAATTTCTAGGGAAGAGAGAGAAGTAGCATAACTTAATCCAGTAAAGCTAATGATTGGTGTTTGTTTAGATTTGGTGCATGGGAGTGCTAACGACGCTTCCTTTTGAGATTGCCAAATTTTAGGTTTACCAGTTTGGAAGCAGCAACAGATTGGTCGCTAAATTGTAGGTTTACCAGTTTGGCAGCAGAAACAAATTGGTGCTGCCTTTCTTTCTTCTCGCGTTGGCACTCTGCACACCAGCTGGTGAATTCTTTTTGATATTTCCTAAGCTCTCTGAATACAGAACTACAGGAAGAAGACATTGATATTAGAATTTGTGAAGATTACATCTGGAATAGCAAAACAATTTAAATATACTAGAGGAAAGCCTGGACGGATATTGCTAAACAGTAAAACATAGGTTATGGCATTCCCAAAGCTTCTAACAACAAAATTATGTAAACCGAATGGAATAGGAGATTTATGCATAATATTATTTATTTCTCTTTCCAACTTATATTAATCAGACATGCATGATGCGTGAAATGGGAACTAAGAGAGAAAGGAGACCAACACAATCATAAAACAAATGCAGATAAAGAAAGAAGACTTCCAACTTTAGCTGCATACAAAGCGAAAGGATTCAAAAAGGCATTTGAAGATGTAGAGCAAATTCTGCTTTTCTTGCATGGGAATCAAAAATAAGATCCTTTACACAGAAGGCATTTCCAGCTATAATGCATATCCTTAACTCATTAAAAAGAAAGGAGGCCCTCCATGGCTGAATTTTCGGTGTAAAGGTTTATAATGTGAAAACAAAATTGAATTAAAAATTGCTAAAATGATGCTGGCATAAATACAATAAATTATGGTCGAAACCAAAGCAGATTGTCTACATCAACGACTCCACTTCATCAGAGAATTTCGTGATACATCACTCGTAATTACCGTTGCTTTGTTTGTGAAAGACGACGTAACATCATTTAGTTCTGATGCCACTGATACAATAGTGGGAGTCACAATCTTTATTATTTCCTTTTGCTTTACAACACATATATACAATTTGTTTTCTTGAAACCACACCGAAATTATTAGAATTCCTTTTGTCAATTTTCTTCTTTTATCAGGAAAAATGCCCAAAGTTCTTAGATACTGAAACAGTGACAGAAAAATAGAGCAAAGGGTAGGCAGTCACTTACCTCTTGCACCAAAGCAATAAGTTTATCCTATTTCCAGATGTGGTGGCTCTAGCACCATGCCGATGGCGACCGCGATGAAGAACTGCCCGTCCTGGGAGGTGAGGATAGTCGAAGATCTCCTATGAAATAAAATTACAAATTCCAATTGAGTTATCAAACACCGATATGAATCTGATAGGCTTTGTGGCACGATACTTTCTACTTCAAACTTGAGGCTGTGTAATTTAAATTTTCTTTACATATCAATGCAGCGTTAGAATATATTCGTAGACTGGTTTGACTGATCCGTTTAAATTTTTAAAAAAATTACTCCCATGCCAATCTGTTAACTGGTCAGAAACACATAGCACCAAGTATCACAAGGAGTAATTTATAAGACACTTAACTGAAAAAGCGATTGAAATTGCAGTTCAAACAACCCGTTTCCCCCTATCTGAATCCAATACAATATGGGAAAGCCAATATAACTTCTTCTCTCTTTTTTTTTTTTTATTAGAAAACGCAGATACGTGTATAGATATATATAATTCAGCATAATATCAAATCAATTTCTTTTTTTGATAACCGTGGATGTCCGGGCTAGCTTGCGCGCACCTCGACTAATCCCACAGGACCCTGAAGTTTACAGCCGTTTCTCACCTCGGTAGCCCTGAGAGGACTCGAACTGGTGACCATTGGGGAGCAAACCCAAGGCCTGACCAATTGAGCTACCCCTCAGGGTTATAATATCAAATCAAATTAAAACAAAAGTATGATGATAAAAATAAATAAAATACTGAAACATTTTATCTTAATCCTTAATTGTCCCAATTTCATTTTCTTCATCATCCACAACATCAGCTCCTTCATTATCAATAAAAATGACACTCTCTAACTCTGACTCATCTAATGATAAATTAATAACCTCAACCAACCCAACATCTTGAAGAGTATCAAAGGAGTTCCCATATTGTGGATTTTCCTTTTGAATAAAAAATTAATTTTCTTGATAAAAGACAGATTGATATGAATAAAAATTAATTTATTAAACATGTAGTGAAGTTTGATTATATTAATGTATAATTTATTAACATGATTTTGCATGTATTAAACTATTATCTATTTTCAATAATAAAAATATATTTGTCAGCTATTAACATGATTTTACATATATTAAAAGATTTAATACTATTGTGTATTTCCAATAAAATCTCTAGATGTCAATTAATTTAAAACTGTGTATTTCAATTTTAAAAGAATTTAACACCAATAAAGTTCTTCATGTGTCCCAACATATCCAATATGTATCATAAACAATTAAAAATATAAAATAATTAAAAATACATATCGAGAATTTTAAAAATATAAAATATAAAAACTAAAAAAAATATCCGGTACGTATGGGAGCGTATCCAAACAAGTATCTGTGCTTCTTAGGTTTATCCAAGTCCAATTAAAACACAAGGAAAACCAGCCTGGAGCACGTCCAACCTGATTGGAAATAAGACAGAATGTAAAGACTCATTTTGTAGGTCTTTTTGCACGATCGCAGTTTCTAAGCTAAATAAAACAGGATAGCAGGAGGTAACTGCAATTTTCACTAATCAGGATTACTTATAATTTATGCAATATCAGTAATACCAGTCCATGAATGAAAACAAATAATTGTCCCTAAAGACACCAAAGTACATGAAAAAAAGAGTAAAACTGCAGGAGAAATCACTTACCTCCGACTGAGTTTCAGTATTTACGTGTTTCTCACACCGCACACCACGGAAGAATAGTTCACCGCCAGAAAATTGCCTCCCTAAGCAGACATTCAAGGTGACTTCTGAGTCATCCACATGGAAACCTACAAAAGTGAAGCTCTTGAGACTCTACAAAAGGACTTTTACAGAGTTCATAAGTAGAAATATCATAGTAACTGTACAAACTCCCAACTGAAGGTCGACTTTCCAAGTATCTTGATAGACAATTCTCAATTTCTCATAAGTTCCATCTAATCGATAGGTAATGTAGCATTAGAAACTCCCCACTCAATTGAACAGTATCATCATGGTCCATGAGCAGGTAAGATGGCAAGCCAAGAGGCCCAAGACTCATCCAACAGAAGTGACTCTGATACCATGAAAATGACCCTGGCCAGACCACATGCCTTGACAGCTTGTTGGAGCCTGACGTACTAGCACAAAATACTTAAGACCAAGTAGCCAACTAAGTCCTTTAAAACCATTAACGTAATTTCCTAACCAATGTAAAATGACACGTCAAAATTTAAACAAGGTTTAGCTGTATTCAGAAACTTACAGGCAGCAGATACCATATATAAAGAAGAGTCGAGGAACCAAAGCTAGGGTGTAGTCACCTACCTAGATCCAAATCTCTATCCATTCCATACTCAACCACAAAACCATGATGAGCATCAAGTGTTGACCCACCAACTTCAGGAAAGAAAACTGCAACAGATTTTCAATTCAAAAGATTATATTGAGGTCGATATCTACTCATCATACTTGATTGATTGATTGAAGCAGAACGATACCTTTCGATATAGGGCGTATGAATTCTTCCATGAACTTATCAAGCATGGTTTCCATACCAAAATCGTCAAGAACGGCACCATACTTATTCATTGTATTAGGTCTCATGATTCTGAATTTCGTCTCATGGACCCACTTCTCAAAATTTTCTACCTAAGCAATCAAAACCTGATAAGAAAACATAAAAGCTAAACTGCTAGGAAGAATTAAGTTGGAATGCTGGATAACGATGAGAAGGTTAAAAAGTACCTCAGCCAACAACATTTCGCAGAAACGTGGTTGGAGCATTTCAAATGTAAAAATTCCTGGAGTGGGTTCAGACATTATATTTCTAAAACCCTGTTCAGTGTTCTCATTGATTGCCTTCAGAAAAGAGGGAACAAAGAAAGTTGTAGCATGCATTGTGTAAAGCTCCCTATGTAAGCGCTGAAAAGGCAAAGGTAACTTCAATAAATTGTTAGAAATTAATCAGAAATTATTGGCAGTAAAACAGAGAGAGAGGGAGAGAGAGTTCTGGTAAATTAGTATACAGTTGTCAAAGGATACAGTGGCATCTTACATGCTAACACAATACCCTTTCTGCAAAACAATCACACGGGTGTCCACCAAGCTCAACTAACGACAGAATGAGTAATGTGATGAAGATAAGGATTTTACATATTTATCCTCTTTGATCTTTTCTTTTGTTAAAAAGTTGGTATTTTAAGCATTTCCACATATACAGGAACATCCTCCAACCATTTCATGGTGTTTCTACCCTAATGCAGTGGCCAAGCTTTGTCTAGGAGTACTAGATATCACATCATAGATTTTATATAAATATAGAACATGCAAACTCAAAATTCTTTCTACATGGATAAGTTTTTTCGCTGTAGCAGGTTTTGAATAATCACTAGAAAAGTTGTGGTGGCCATATAAAGAGCTAAAAGGTTCCTTTATCCTTGAAGTATCATTATGCAATGTCCTTCATTTACAAAATATCAATGTTTTGAGACATTCCTTAAATAAATGAATAAAATACTCATTTGAATTAGAATTGTTATACTTGTCATCAGGCGATGGTTTCATAAATAAAACGTACCTGATAGTTGGATATAATCTTTTGCCTGTATTCTCTATGCTTCTGGAACTGTTAAAATAGAGTAATTGTAAATTAAAATAGTTAAATTAGGGACATGCAGTGTCAACCTCCAAGACCAATGCAGTACCTTGTGCATTTAGCAATGTACTTTCATATTTCAATGCACCACGTTCTTAACTCATAGACGCTAAGAACATAAAGGACTATAGTAATATATAAATTCACACCCACTCGCATGAGGCAGCGCGCCTTTCCATCCAAATTCAACAATTGACATGTAATACATCCAATGCATTCACAGACCATATTGCAAGTCTAAGACAGCTGTACTGACCCGGATGCGTTCACTTTCAGGCGAGTATCGGAGGAGGACATCACGCATGTACGTGACCTTCACCTCACGCGACAGGGGGAGGAGGTTGGATGGAAGGTACCTCTCCAATGAGCTGAAGAGAAACGGGCTAAAATCCAAATCCAGGTTTTCATAGCTATCCGGCTTGTGATCCGCGTTGGGGTTGAGCCTCAGCCTGTTTGTTACGTAGGACGGCACCACGACCCCATTTTGCTGTCCACCGTTATCGTCAGTTCCGTTTCCATTGGAGTGAGGTAATACGGACCCATCAGACGCATTCCCGGGTGCTGGTTGAGATAGAGGGGGTGGAGTTGGGTCTACGTGCCGATCAAGTGGTGCTGATGCGCCGTCGTTTGACATTGTTGTGGAGTGCGAGAATTATTCGTTGAGAGAGAAAAATAGGGATTTAAGTGTAAAACGAGAGTGTGCAGAGATATGGTTTAGGGTTAGAAGGGCATTTTGGAGTAGAAATGGGATTAGGGTTTTGGGGAGAATGAAGAAGACGATGAGAACTAGGGCTTCGCTGGTATTTAACTGTTGAGTTGCACGAAAGTGAACGTGCTACCGCTGGCGACAGCAGATTTTGTTATCAGGCCATGTTTGAACCACGTTATTTTTTGTGGTAATTCCGCTAAACCAGCTACTAAGTTTGTACTTTTTAAAAATCAAGTTTTCACTTTTTCTTTTTTTGATTTATCAAGTTTTTATAATTTTAATTAA
>CAIGRE010303063.1:0-14288 GCA_903798275.1 Fraxinus angustifolia subsp. syriaca
GCATAGCCCTTGGGCTAAATGACAAGGTCCCTCTCGCAAATAGTTTTTCTTCGTCGCTAAAATAATAAACTTCCGAAAAGGAAAAGAGAAGAAAATCATTAAAATGGCTTTCGAAGCATTAGTCATGGACTGAACATTTTAATTTAAGCTTGATTGTGTTTACTATTTTACTTACATACCCATTTTGGAAAACTAGAGATTTCTTCCTTTGCAGTTTATAACATTTTTTTGCCTTTTTGGAAATCAGATTTGTTTTTCTGTGAAAATGATTGTAGAAATAGTGTCTCTAAAGAATGATAGGATGATCCACTTTAGAACGGTTTAAAAGGTTATTGAACACAGTATTAGAGTAGGCAAAGATTCTAGTTCGAGTCGAGTGCATTAAAATATTTTGTGAAGGAACGAATCAATGTGAACGAGGGAAATATCAAGTACAGCTAGAAGCAGTTTTTGAATCGACTTTTCGAACTCTGTCTGTAACTTGCAAGAGGTCCTAGAAATAACGAAAAAAACTCACAAAAACGAGATATCCAATAACAAGAAGAACGAAAAGGATTAACACATAGATTTAATAGTTTTGATCATTTAANAAAAAAAAAAAAAACTTAGTTCAAGCTGCAAATTGAGCACTTAATTAATCCATTTTCATTGCAATCTGGGCACCTTATGGATGATAATCCATTGGCTTGCCCATCTGGAGTGATTTTTCGACTGCCATTGCAGTGGAAACATAAAACAAAATGCATTCCAGCACAAGCATTGCAAGGAGAATTCGATTGAGTTAAGGATATCCCTTGTAAGAGTTTTCTTAGCATTCCCTTTTCGTGCAATCCTACGACTGCGTCAGCCCCTCCAATGTGTCTACCTCTAATGAAAAGCCTCGGGGGAACTACTCGACCTCCAAGTACTCTCCACAGCTCGTCTCTATATTCCAAGTGCATCGAAACATCTCTCTCGTAGTAAACTACTCGAAAACTATCCAAAAGAAACCGGATTGCATTACAGTCTTCGAACGTTTTTCTAATTCCTCTCAGGCTTGTGGTGTAGAATATGACTGAATCAGTTCCACCTGGAGGACATTTCTCTTCAAAATCTGGTATCGATGGGAATCCATCATTTTCTCCCTTTCTTTCGCAGTTTCTAAAATCTTCCATGTCTCTCGGCTTGAAGCAAGGTACAGGGATGAGTTTAGAATGGACCTCGAATTCTTCTATTGGTGGACGACAAGCTGAATTGCCAATCTCTGCTAAATCATCAACCTCAGACAACAATGATACCTGATCAATGGCAGGCTGATCATGATCTGTTGATCTTATGTAGGGTCGAAATTTTTCTTCGCTGTCCACATTAGAAACAGAAGAAAATTCCTCCTCCAGTACATTGTTTACAAGTCCTGATATACTGATGTTGCTAGCTACTAAGTTGGGAGGGTTGTCATTGCTGAGTTCTTTGTGAGGAGTTGAGGCTTGAAAGAATGAAGTTGAGTGAAAAACTAGGCCTTGTTTCTGAGTGACTGTTGAAA
Source organism: Fraxinus angustifolia subsp. syriaca (assembly GCA_903798275.1). Lineage (NCBI taxonomy): Eukaryota > Viridiplantae > Streptophyta > Magnoliopsida > Lamiales > Oleaceae > Fraxinus > Fraxinus angustifolia. Next base: position 1,523 of record CAIGRE010303063.1, read on the forward strand.
TGTTTTTGAGTTTCCTAAGGATTCTTCCTTTCATATTTTTCATCTTCTCTTCAGTTTTTCTTCTTCCAGAACTGGGATCACATGTGCTAACAACAAACTAAAGTATAAACGAATAAGATAAGACTCTCGAACCACCTCAACACTTCACTTCACGAGCAAGTCAGTTTCGTTTCATTTTTTCATGAAAAGACATGACACGTGCACAATTTTCATAAATGGATAGTGACAATACTCAAAATCAAACCAGCTCGTCCACATGCTTAAACCAAGACTAGGCTGAGAATGAATAATGAAGAATATGCTAGAGGGGCAAGTTTGATAGAGATTTTTCTTCTGATTTCCAGTGATTGGAAGGTAGTTCTTAGAATGCCATTGTTAGTTGCTTTATCAAGTCTTGAATTATCAACTGATAAAGAGTGAGTTATAGGCTGTGGAGTACCACATTCTGCACTGGTTTCCATTAGCCCACCAACCAATCCGAACGATCCATGTGGACGTAAAATGGGCCTACCAGCAACTTCCATCAGAAAAGGAAAGCTATAGACCTTCACAAACCTTGATGATTGGGGAATACACACAAATTGCACCATCCAAAATGAGAACTTCACACCAGCGGAGCCAGTACAGTTGGGACCAGAAGTTGATTTTGGGGGACAAGGTGTGCCATGGACTCATAATTCAGTCACAAGGAAAAGCCAAAGCAGCTTTTTTTTTTTTCCTACCCATTCTTTAAATTGGACTTTGTGGATATAAAGCAGGTTTGGTGATTGAACCTTTTCAGTACCAGTCATGAGCCATGTCTCTATCAGTTAATACTTTATTGCATATTCGGTGAGATATATTAGACATCGTTGGACCGTAATCAAAAAAGGAAGGTTAAGTAAAGATCACGGCAATTGTGTTGTCTACTCTTTTTTAAACACACCCATAAGATTTTTAATACATTTATAACCAACATTATTTATAAATTATGAGTCGTTACAAATCAATATATTGACTAGTCGAGAACCCTTAAGAAGAAGCCGAGATAACTATGAAATAAGTAGAAACTCCGAAAAATACTCGAAATCGAACCCAATTTTATGTCATGTCACGGTTGTGATGGAAATCATTGAAAATGTGGTCCAAAGATTATTATAAACACGTTGGTTAAGGTCCATGTATATGATTGCAGAATTACGGATTGATGGGTAAATCACTATTATCACTTGAATATCTTTGATTAAGGCCTTGGATGCTTCAAGTCCAGCATGTTCATTAATGATTGTTTCAATCCACCACCATCATTACACCACACGATAATTTGTCAGGTCAACAAAGAACAAAGTTTTAATTTTTATGTAAATTTTTCCATCACAAACACGAATTCTTTTTAACTGTTATTTAAAAACATACTTTTTCGACTATAAAGCCGAGATTTTCTCAAGGAAAAGCTCAAGTGGAAATTGTAAAGAGTCTCGATTCTGAAAGTGTAGTTGGGATGAAAGCAACGACATTAGACAGCAATTAGCGTATATCTAAGGCTGCATAGCTATTTTGTTAGAAAAATAATTCTATTAGTACATAATCATTTACCAAATTTTTTACCGAATTGACAAGTGACGGCCTTCCATCCCCACATTATGTACACGTAGCGTGGTTGTAGTTAGAATAATGGGTGGTTAACAAATTTTAATCAACAATCATCGAAGAACACCGGTACCAGTACCCTAATATTAATGTTGTCGTAGATACGGATACGAGGTTTATAACATTCGAAATAGAAAGTTTTTATTTACAAAATCTAAAGCCCGGGATGCAGATTCAGGGGAGCAAATCCTCGAGAGTACTAACTTGAAGCCAAGGTTTCTGATGCTGCAAACCCAATGCTGAAGTCGAAAGTAATGCATGTCAATTGCTTCTTGTTCTCATCCACCATTGACATTTTAAGAGTGTATGAACCCTGTGAATGTTAAAATCATTAGCTCCATGAGAAAAAAGATAAAAAAAAATATCGTTGGGTGGTGTAGGTGGTATCAGGTATGCGGTTATTGATGCTGGGCAAATTGAACATTTTCAGGGGATATTCAAAGTGCATATGGCAATACATGAAGTTAGACTTGACATGGGCAGTGCACTGACGGGAATGCCAGACATCGTCTACATAATACGACTGAAACATAGTAAACAAGGTTACTTACGGGATAATCATTGTCTTGGCAGGAATAGTAAATACTAAATACTGTACCTACCTAAGAAGCACGTATTCGGATAAGTAATTCGAATACAATATAATACCGGTGTACTGATATAATTTTTAAAAAAAAATTAGGATACCCAGATACGTGTATATGTACGAGTAGAATTTTTCATAAGTTACATCATCATGAAATTTTTACACAATTTCATTATTATAGAAAAAATTACAATAGAAGCCTTACTTAATAATTTTTTTACATTAATTTAAAAATATTAAATATATAGGGAAGTTTAATTAAAATTTATTAATACAGCTTATATGTATTAAAAGTTTTAGTTCAAAGTTCACCCACTCTCAAAAATAAGAAACCAACAATTGACCCATTTCCAAAAATATTGGCTTTCAACTTTCAAGCACCACCTTCGTTTATGTGAAAATAATGCTTAAGGTTTGGCCTTTCTCCCTCTCCATCTATCTCTTCGCTGCATTGGTCGGAGATAGCCTCATCCACTTCACTTGCTGATGATGGCCTTTTTCGTTGCAGTTGCTGGCTCGTTAGTCTTTTTTCTATTTTTTAGACCACTTGTCGAGGTCGTGTGGGATTTGAAAAAAATAAACTAAAAATGGCACACAATGTGGCATTCCCAAGACGTGTCAAAGTCTGTCCAACAAGTGCCAAAGTGCAACACGCTGGAGCCGACAACGTATAGGAGCAACATAGTTACCTACTAGATGGCTATCATCCAACTTCCAAGCAATCAAAATCTAGTATCTTTCACGACCCACCAGAGATCTCACAATTTAAACTCAACGCTGATCTAACGCCAATAGGTTGATACGTGACGTGCTTCCTTCGATGATACACAAAAATTTGAGAGAGAGGTGGAAGAGAGTGAGAGTGTAGGTCAGAATTAGAGATTTATGGTAAGTGACACATCTAGTCTTCCTACTTCATTTATTACTAATAAGCTGGAAAACCAAAATAAATCCATTATGGAAACTTTAAAGTCGACCATCAGTGATCCGTAACAAGACATCTAATGATGCTTCTCTTTCATTCATACATAAAGGAATCTGTTATAAAATACAAAAAGGCATGGGAGGTTTAAGAACGGTACCTTTCAGCTAGAAGAAATGGATAAGAAGGAAACTTGTTAAGAGGGTGTGTGGTAAAGATTAAAATTGAAAATTTAGTCGTTATTGTTGACTTTTATTAGACGGGTGAGACCCAATAACGGCCGTATTTTCAATTTTAATTGGATTTTAAGCCGTACCAAACATGTTATAAATTTTATCTTCTGGTTGCCGTACAAGATATAAGCCCAAGTACTTTACCACCCAAAGGTTAGATAACATAAAAACATGAGCATACTATTACTCTTTGCAAACCCACCTACCACCTGGAAGAAAAGAGAGAGAGAAACACCTCTGTTGCACACAAAACTTGTTCTTCAGCTTTTCAAGGCAACATGCTTTCGACAGCGTATAGAATGTTTAATTATGCCTCACCAAAAATCCTATTTTTGTGAATATTTTGTTTAAGCAAGCAACTATTTTTCTGAATGAATTATTAGTCATTTAGTATTTGGAAACATAATCAAGTGAATGCTAAGATATATCTAAATGCTACCATCTTGAACCTCTTCTGCATTTAGAGAAGCAGCAAAACTAATGAAAGTTAGTTTGACTAAGTCGAAGGAATAGTATTTCTGGATGAAGGGGTACTATTTTCTACGACATTGTTAGCCATCCATTTTATACCATAAAGAAGCTATTAGAACAAGGAAGGCACAAAAAATGTTGTTATTATTTTTTAACTGAAAAGACCGCTCTGAAGCAAAAAATCAGAGAAATAGAAAAATAAAATTACTGTGTGCCAGGTATATGAGATCATGCATTACCAGAAGATGAAGCAATGCTGATGGTGGTCTGTTTGCCTCTAGAAATAGGGTAAGGAGTTATCTCCACTCCACTGACCTTAACAGGGTATGCTTTCTTATCTGCATTTCATTTGGAAAAGGGCAAAACTAATAAAATTATAATCCATATAACAAACAAACAATTAAATGTATCTCTTTTTCTTACAAACCAAATTTTTATTCTTAATAAAATAATTTAGGGTTCCATTATCCAATTGATCATCAAAACCCATCAACAACTCCAGAAAATGTTTTTAAGATCAAGAAATGTGAAAATCTGCAATGAAATCCGAAACCACTCAATTACTCCAGAAATATTAAACAATACAGAGTGGTCGAAAACCTAATCTTCAAAACAAATGAACAGGTTTGAAAAGAAGAAATTAAACTAACTGATTGACTAGACGGAACTCCAACGTCTTAAATTTACAGCAGGAAATACAAAAAATAATCATACTGCAGTAGTGAACGTCGGCCGACTTAGCAGAAGTCGAAGGTACAAACAGATACAGTGAGAAAAGAAGAGCAATGAGAGGCTTCAGCTGAACCATGGCTAAGAGAGCTTGATGGCTCCTGGTTAAGAAGAAAGGATAGGATAATCTCACCACTAACTTGGGTTTAATTTCATCAGCGGCCCATGAACTTTAAGAAAAATCTCAATTGAGTCCCAAACTTTTAGTTTCAAATTCAGTCGAAAATTTTGTCTTTTTTTTTTTTGTTCCATGAGGAAAAAGACAAAGACTTCGATTGTAAACATGAAACTCTGCATGGAAATTCTAAATTAAGCTCGTTTTTTAGCCCTATTTCTTAAAAAAAATTAAAAAAAATCAGTTTCAATCTCACATTTTTCGATAAAGTAATTTTACACGAAATTTTTCTTATTTTTCAGTGATACATTTTTAAAAAAGTTATTATTCGAAAATGTATTTTTTGGGGCTCAAACAAGGCTAAACGTGTTTAATTGACTTATTTTTTTAAACTGAAGTTGAAGTTTTGAAAACTGTGAAATGTGTAAATTGCTTAGAATCTCGCAAGTTTGGGAGAAAGTGACCAACTTTTAAAAAATATTTTTTATGGGAAAAAATAACAAACATTGAGCTGATGAAAAAAGATTATTTTCAATCAGAGCTCCACGCTGCCTTCGTCAAACTCGTTCTGTAATTGTCCACAGAAGAACGAAAGGGCAGGAGAGATCAGAGAAATTTCGGAAGATTCTCGTGGAAGATCAAGATTTTATTTTATAGATTTCTTGGGTTCGAATTTCTCGATTTCACTAGCTTTGGAAACAATTTGGAGATTCGGATACTTACTCCCACAATCTCACCAGGTTCACTCCCTTCACCTGAAACCTATATGCTTATATTAAATTCATAAACTTGTGTAGATGATTATGAATAACCATATATTATAGGCAATTTAGGGGGACTGAATTATTCTGGGTTTGCTTTAAAAAATTAAAACCCTCTGGTAACTTGGTTGGTAGTTAATAATTGTTCTATCGATAGAGAAATGCGTAGAATTGTCTCTATTTTCATGATAATCCCTACAGTTCAAATGGAGAAATAGCCAAATTTATAGAACAATTACACCATACTTCGTATTTAATAATAAATTTTCCGCTGTCAGCAAAAATATTTCTTTTTCTTTTTCCTTCAAATTTTATGCAAAAATGCGATCATTGTGCTGATAGAATGGGTGAGAAATTAGTAAAAAATGTCTTTAGTTTCATGTGCTGTCCCTTGTTGAAAATCCCTATAGTTCAAAGGAATAAAAGATTGGATCCATTAGTAAAGTTTAAAGAAACAATGATATTTTACTTTTATGAAGGGACTTATGGATACAGAAATCTCCAGAAAATTATTGTACTGGAGTTCTTCAATGGTTTAGGTTGCATCCATAGAACAGTGGGTGAGAAATATGTAGAAACGGTCTTTATCTTCATGTACTGCCTCTTGATGAAAATCTCTATATTTTGAGTAAAGAAAATATGGGACCCGCAGTCAAATCTATAGAACAATGGTCTTCCACTGAAGCTTTGCTTAATTTTACTTTTGCTATCTCATTGTTGTTTGCAACGCAGTTAATTTTTCTTTCCACTAGAAATATGCTTCTGTAGAATATGATTTAGTTGTAACGAGACCCCTTCATGCAATCTCTAAGTTAATAGTGGATATCAATCTCCAGACTTTAACAAAGGAGTGCAAGTTTCACCTTCATGATACAAGTGAACACTGGAAATTGTTATGAAGTGTAAGAGTATCTATATTAGTTCTGGAAATTGGGATCCATTTGATCAAAGGATTTGGACCAACGAACTTGAATTTCATAACAAGAATGCATTGCAATTGTTTGAACATTTTACCATTTTAGAGTTATTATGCTTTTTAAGTCTATATCCAAACACATCAACCCATAGTATAATTCCTTCCTTCCTCGTGTTTTATTTGAGCAGACTTGTTGAAGTCATTTGAAAATCTCTACATTCGTAGCTAATTCTTGAAATTGCAGTTAGATGATAGGTCAAACTGGTTTAATTTCATTGATCGTACAACAAAATGAATTTGGCGGATTTGAAATCCATTAAAGAATGGAGAGGATTACCTAATACCCAAATTCGGGAGAATTTCAAATTCATCATAACGAATTCTAAAATTAGTTGATGGATTAAGTTAAAGAGAAATCCATAATGAATCAAAACCAATAACTAAATGAAATGGATTCGTCATTACAAATGTTGACATCTGCTTGTCAATTTTGTTGATGCCTATAATTATTTTGCAAAGCCATTGATTTTAAATCCAATTAATGGATTTTAAAACTAACTGATTTGATATCGATCCAATCTTAAGTCATTCCTCAAATTCAAATCAAAGTTCAACCATTTTGAACCAAACACAACAGTATTATCAGTTAATATTTACTGGTGCTTCTGCATCTACTAGACGAAGTGCGAAGACCTACAAAATTCTTTCAGCTAACCTTCTAATAGTAATTTGTTTCATTTTTTTTAATTTTTTTATTATTACCGTTTTTCTTTATAGATTGCACTCATGGTAAAGCAATTCATCCAAGATCAAGGTAAAAGAGTGGATGATTCAAGGAAATATCAGTTGTTCAAGATGTAGTAGTGATAAAATTATCGGCATATCTTCAACACAATCATGCTAAGCAAGAGAAATAACTTATTTTTTTCTCCTGTCCACCTCATCTTTTGAATGAATGGATATTTAGCTTTCTAGACAGGCATGGCTGGGTTTTTATGTTTCCTTTTACTGCTGGTCAACTGCAATCAGACTGAAAAGTTTATGCAACCATAGGCACTGTTAGAGAACTGTACTGAAGCTATAAACTTTAATTAGATATTAAAATAGATAACTCGTAATCTTATGTTGGTAGTTTTCCTCTGTCCGTAAATGCTAATAAATGTTGGTAGTGTGGTATTCATGAAAGTCTTCATCTCTCTCTGTTTAGAAAATATCATTTTTAAATGTAAAATTCCGGAGAGCAATATACATATTAGTTTGTATAATATGGAGAGACAACGACTCGTACTTGTTTTTGCTTTCTCTGTTAACTTCAGCTTGAGATCTAAAAAAATCATTTTTCATGTTCTCCCATAGCTTTTCCCTACCTTTTATCCACACATTCTCCGAAAGAATCACTTTTCAAATAATCACTCCTACACAAGGGCTAAATTCTGGGAAAGGAATGTTAAGTGTAGAATCTACATGAAGGACAATACTACATGTACACCCTCCTTTTTACCCAATCTTTTACCTACACTCACAATAGGGCGTGGGGACCACACATTTGAGAGTTTTTTATTCACGCGGGCCTCACGCGCATGTGAGAGGGTGTTAACATTTTTGGTACATCATTTTCAGTACAAATATAATTATCACTGGAGGGAAGAAGTGTCTCAGAGAATGACTTTCTAAGAGTTTATTTATTTATTTATTTTTTTGTCGTATGGGGTGGAGAAATGTAAAAACTGGTATATAGCCTACCCATTGTTTCTGTGAAAAATTGAGTCAGGCTAGTTCTGTTTTTCTACTGGGCTAGATGCAGATGATATAGGTGTTTTGACTATTGTATCTCGTTGTTCAGTTAATGTTATGGACTATGCAGTTCTAATGTTTTAATATGAGACAGAGAGCAGATGTCCGAAATACTTGAGTTGTTTGTGGGATGCTAATAGGATTGCATTGTAATGAATGACTTTTTGAAACAGATAGAATATATTCTCTTAATGCAGCACTCACAGTTGCACAAAATCTGTTAAATCCAAACCATTGCCAAATGTAGTTTATGATGGTATAAGTGTATGTGAACCTTCCCAATTTCTTCCTCTTAAAAAATGTGGGTAAATTGTCTGAGCCCTCCCTAATGTTTGAATCCATATTCACTTATGTCTCTAACGTTTTTATATTGGTATTAGGTGCCTCAACCTTTTGATGAAATTAGTCTCATTCATGGTTTCCGTCTAAGAAAACGTGAAGTGATCATGAAAATACAATTTATACTAAAGCTTAAATAAGGGGGGTGTGTGTGTAGGGAAAAAAAAAATCATATTCTTCCCAAGCCCCTGCCCCCCTTCCCCCACCTCCGAACATCCCTCCCAGTTCGCAGCTCCTGGTTCCAGCCCCACCCCACGCCATCAGCCACCTCCTGTCACAACCCCCATCTTTGCACGTGGATGTTTGGTGGGTGGTGGTGGTTCCTTCATTTTCTAGTACACACCCCTTCCCCCCCGCTTTTGTTAAATTTGAGCTTCAAAGCCTCGAGCATTTTCTTGAAAGTTCATCTATTGTTTCTTAGGCAACTAGCTGGAGTGAGTATGGACTAATTCATTGAAAAAGAGTGGTTGAGGAGCTTAATGCCAAGGAAAAAAGACCATGGGGACGGTACTTGCAGTTTACCCTAAATATATGTGCGATGCTATGGACTTACAGCTTAATGTTTTTTCCTTTGTTCTCTGGGGGTGGGGGCTTGTTGTAAGAGAAAATTTCTAGTATTCTAGGAGGATTCAACTCAGTACTCCTTGCCACTTGAAAATTGACATGTTTATTTTTCATTCATGCTTGGGTCCCAATTAAATGATGGGTCTAACCTATTTAATACACTGAAGGTGTTGAGCAAAAAATTATAAGGCAAATATTCTAATCAATGTATTAAGATTTATTCTTTCTATAGTTTAATGGAGAAGTATACATGTTGCCTTCCTGAATTCTGTGTTTGTGCTTAATGGCTACGATGTACCCAATCCAGTTGTTATTTATATGTATTCTGCTTTACTTCATGTATGTTCTATTTGTACCTCCTTTATTACCAGTTGAATGGTAATTGAATTGAGGTAGCGTGTCCTTTCTGTAGAAGTTTGAATATGCTCCATAACTTGGCTCCATGTCCACAGCTAATGGCAAAACCAAAATCACAACACACGGGAAAGAAGAAAAAAAATCAAGGTGCCCCAGAAGTGGACCCAGCCGAATCAGCCGATGAAGATTGTTGGGTGGTGGTCAAGAAGCAGAGAGTCACTATTTTAATCCCACCATTGTCCAGTAAGGAACAGCCTATAAATCCTAACACTGCAGACCCTCAGATCCAAGAGCCCGGAAAAACTAATTCTGAGCCACAGTATCCATCAGGTACACGTGTCCAAACGCATTTGTCTCCTGCAAGGGAGAAATCCATCTCGGTGTCTCCCGAGGAGGATCTTCCACTGGCTAATATAGTTCATCCTTCTGAACCTGTTCTACCATCTGAGCTACAGCACACGGTTGATTTGGACAATTCACCAATTCATACTTTTAGAGAGGATGAAATGATAGGATTTGGCAGCACATCAAAAGTGAGCAAGAAGTTTATGATATTTACCGATACAAGCACACTGCTAAATCGAAGAATGAGAGCATTATATCTCGAGAAAAAACTCCGTAGTGCTGGAGGATTGAACAACTGGCTAGTTTCTCTAGGCCTTAGCCGCTTCATAACCATTTTTCAGAGCCGGAGTGTCAACAAATTTCAGTTGGCTAATCTTACCATGCAAAAGCTTAAAGATATGGGTGCAGTAGCTGTTGGTCCTCGGAGAAAGCTTATGCATGCAATTGACTGCCTTTGCCAACCCCATTGTTTCGAGTATCCATGAGCTCTGATAGAATGTGCAAACAAGAAGAAAGACAATGTCCAATGATTATAACGCGTGTGCTTGTTTTTGTGCTTAGTTGCGTCCTGTATCGTCTTTGAGTAGAGCTAGACTGGATGATTATCCTAAAGTCAACCATTTATTCTAGTATATTGCCATGGATCCTGATCATCAATTAGTACAAATGTCCAAGGTTGTTGGCAATGTATATGTTTTGTTATACAATTTTCAAAGCATTTTGTGAATTTGAAGATTCTCTGATCTCATTGTATATAGCCAGGCCAGCACTTGCTCAAGAAAACCCAATTCAGTCGAAGTCCTGTCTATCTAGCCGTCCACACGGCCTGGCATGCTTTAGGCACGGACCACTGGTACTGCATGTGTTGTGTCAGGTCCCCACGTGTATTTTAAAAAGAAAAATGAAAAGAACCGTGCTACTTGAACAAATCGTCCGGTGTCAGGCCCCACATGTATTTTAAAAAGAAAAATGAAAAGAATCGTGCTACTTGAACAAGGCCAACAGGCCATCCGCGCTCCTGTTCGAACAGTGCCTACAAAATACTCCAAATGAAAATTGAAAAAGGGCCTATGCAAACATATTTAACGCTTAATAGAAATTTGTTTGATGACTATTGGAAAATTGATCAATTATTTAATTATTATTGTCCGTTTCCTTCGCTCCATCAACTAGCCCTTAATATACCAATATATGAATCACCTAATCAACACAAATAATAATCTTCTGTTTTACGATGATTGAAAGTGCGATATCAACCGTACGATGTTCATATACGTATTGTGTTTATTTAAGAGGAATTGAAGATAATGACATTAAAATGATGAGATCCAAGTAGAAATAATCAAGAATGTAACGACAACAATCATATATTACGAGAATATTTCGCAAATTTACAAATACTATAAAACAATAAAGAATTAACGTATCTAAACTTGATGGTACGTACTAGTTGGTGGGACCCAAATAGATTATAGCATTAGAATATGAAGATATTTGGACTCCATCATTGTCTCCCCATAAATTGGCTTTGAAAGAGAATCTTTGGTGGGTGTAATATTTTTTAAGATCTCCTTTCAATTTGAGAGGCATTTGGCTAATGCTTTTCCCACTCAATTTTGCATCAAAATCAATTATTTTTGAGAGAATTCTTTTGGCAAAGTGACAAGAAAAGAAGGGAACGTGACATTGATTCTTATTCTTTCCAATACGTAAAAAAGGTTAATAAAAATCAAGAAAATGTTTACGTCCATTTACAATCTTTCTCTTCGCGTATGCATTCATGGCCACAAATTTTATTATTGGTATTTATTTAATGTTGGGACCAAAATATTATTTGATTAAAATCTTGCACTATGTGGATGCTAAGTAGATAACGATCTATTTTTAATTATTTATTACAATCAAAAGTTGTTTTGATTTTGTGTGTTTGTTGTTCTGTGTTGTATTACGTGTGATACGCCGTCCATTTAAAAATTATAATGAATGCTGGTGTCACGTACGTAATGATATTTTTTTTAAGATTTAATTTTGCTTTTTATTTGTCACACAAAAATTTTGAATTTTGTCGTTCTATGTTGCATTACGTGTGATAAATCTTTTATATAAAATTATGTGATGTGGGTGATGGTAGGTTCTCTTTGTTTTTAATTTAAATTCATTTTTCTTCACAATCAAAAGTTTTTTATATTTTAAAATATTGAGTTTTGTCTGTATTTGTTGTATTACGTGCGTTATGCCGTCTATGTAAAATATATTTTATTTTTGTTTCTCATAGTTAAAAATTGATTTAAATTTATATTAAAAAAAACATTTTATGTATTATAAATGACATTTTAAATTTAGAGACTCAATTTTTATACACTTGAACGAGCTCTTTATTTTGGAATTGGCTCTTCATTTTGCATTTTTTTAAAAAATATTTATTGATTTCTCTTCATTTTCGTTTGACATAATCTTTTGTATGTCAATTCATCGATCAATTTAAATGTGATTTGAATAGTTTAAGAATTAAAGTAATGAAATATTTGATTTATTAAATAGAATCATTGTACTTTCATCAGCATATACTCTCTATATTTGAAAAAGTCAAACGTGCTCTCTATTTCTTGAAATTCATTTTTTTAAGTAACGACTCTCTAAAATAAAAAGTCCTTTGAAGATGATCTTAGCTTTCTATTTTATTTTTTAAAAATAATATTATATATTTTTAGAAAAATACAAATTTCCTCATTTTCTCTACTGAGATGATGAAGGTCAAGTTGCATTATAAAACATGGTTTTCAATAAAATCGAATCAAACTCTAGCACTAACCTATTGCGCTCGCTCGAGTAAATTATAATCCTTTTGGAATATATTATTTTAAATTGTATATTATGGACCAAATATTCTATGCTTTAATCTCAATCGTGCTTAAAAATTAAAAGTGAACCCCATCGGTCATTGAAGAATGAAGTCGTGGGATCTACATTTGAGCTCCTCTTTGAGCCCCATTTTAGGGGTGAAA
>CAIGRE010303160.1:0-23804 GCA_903798275.1 Fraxinus angustifolia subsp. syriaca
TTCAAATGGGTACATCCAACGATGGTGTACTGGTCCACATAAACGAACTTCTCTTCCAATGTGAATTGTTAAATGTACCATTATATCAAAAAATGAAGGCGAAAAATACATTTCCAACATGCATAAAGTTTAAAAAACGTCCTCCTCTAATTGTTCAATCTTATTTCTATCAACAAGTTCTTGACATATTTCATTGAAAAATGAACATAATTTAAAAATGGAATTCCTTAACCCTTTAGGTAGAAGTTCTCTTAAAGCAACTGGTAATAATTGTTGCATTAAAATGTGACAATCATAATACTTGAGTCCAACTATTTTACATTCTTCCACTGAAATGCAATTTCTAATATTAGATCCATAACTTTTGGGTAATCTCAAGTTAGCAAACTTTGTACAAAATATTTGTTTTTCTGTACGTAATAAGGTGTGAGGAGCAGTAGGTAGGTAAAATTTATTTCCCCTACACTCGGGATGTAAATCATTCCTAATGTTCATAACTTCCAAATCCTTGCAAAAGTTCATGCCATCTTTAGATTTTCCTTTGATATCCAAAAGTGTATTAATGATACTGTCACATATATTCTTCTCCACTACATCACATCCAAATTATGACGTACAAGTAAAGTCTGCAAATCAAACATCAAGTCATGGTAACTACATGCAAGTAGAAGTGTTAAATATTGCAACGGTTACCTTCCAATATGGTAGATCGTAAAATATAGACTTCTTCTTCCACATTACATTAAATTGAGTTGTATTCTTCTTCCTCTTTAACTTATCTTTTTTTCTCCAATCATTTGTAATTTTGTCAACTTCAATAGAATCTTCTTCACAATTTTTTATCTTCGACTTAATACAAGTTTTAATATGTCCATTAAACCAGCTTCTTTTCATGCGAAATGGATGATTAGAGATGAAAAATCTTCTATGTCCCATGTATCAACTTCAATAGAATCTTCTTCACCATTTTTTATCTTTGGCTTAATACCAGTTTCAATATGTCCATTAAACTAACTTCTCTTCATGCGAAATGGATGATTAAAGGCGAGAAATCTTCTATGTCCCATATAGGGTTAATAACCCCAATAATCACTGAACTTTAGCCAAAGTTTCCACCAGATCACTGAACTTTAAAAACTATGTGGTTAGTCACTGAACTTTCGAAAAATCACCCCATTGGTCACTGAACTTTAAAATTTACCTCATTGATCACTAAACTTTGCAAAACGTTTTCTAGATGGTCACTACCAAACCGACTATAAAAAGGAAAACAATTACAAGCGAAGTCAAGTCAATCCCTTGTACTCTAAGCAAACAGTTATAGTATTTTTAGTTAGTTTTCTTAGAAGCTGACATGTTGCATTAGTTACGTCATTGCTGATTCCACCTCACTTCCACCTTTGTTCATTTTTCAATTCCGTGGCCCCCACACATTTCTCTTTATAAAATCCCTTTCAGTGCCTCAAGTCTTCGCCATCCATTTACCCAATCCCCAATTCTCTCTCGAATCAAAACTCTGCTAGAAAGCAAAAATGGACGCATGCCTCTCTTCAATTACAAGCACCACATTATGTCCATGTATGGTATATATAAGTCAGAGTCAATAATTAATTTCAATTACATAATTTATGATGTTCACGACTTTTCATCACTTTTTATCAAAAAAATTTACTAAGAAATTAATTTTAATTTACAAACAAGTGCTAAAATGGAAAAAAAATTGAATCATGCTAAGAGCCAAATGTCTTGACATAATACTTGACATAATTTTATTTAATATTTCATTATTGGACTGTTTTAAATACGGTTGATTTTTTTATCAAATCATCTGATACCAACTTGAATTATGACATCACATCTATCAAATTACTTATGAGAAAGTGACAAAATCCAAGAAGCCAAGCCCTTGTACTCCAAGCAAACAATTACAGTGTTTTTAGTCAGTTTTCTTGAAAGCTGACATATTGCATCGCGTGTTCCATTTCGTTATGTCATTGCTGATTCCACCTGACTTCCATCTACATTCATTTTTCAATTCTGTGGCCCCACACANTTCCATCTACATTCATTTTTCAATTCTGTGGCCCCACACATTTCTCTTTATAAAATCCCTTTCACTGCCTCGAGTCTTCGCCATCCATTTACAACTCTTCTTCTCCCCTAACCCCCATTTCTCTCTCTATTCAAAACTGCTGGGAAGCGAAAATGGGTGCTTGTCTCTCTTCAAAATCCCTTGATTACCAAAACCCTTCTGCAAACGTTGTTCTATTGAATGGAGAATTGCGCCAATTTTCAGTTCCTACCACAGTTGCTCAGGTACTGGAATCAGTAAATTCAACATTAGGTTCATTCATTTGCAACTCGGATTGCTTGTATTTCAACGATTACATACCTGCTTTGGCACCAGAAGACGCGCTTGAGGAATCTCAAATCTATTTCGTGCTACCGAAAACCAAGCTTCAGTATCGTTTGACTGCTTCCGACATGGCTGCTCTCGCCGTGAAAGCCAGCGTCGCTCTAGACAAAATGAACGCCGCAGCCTCAACGCACCGGCGGAAGAGGAAGTCACGGATTTCACCAGTTATGGTGCTTGATCAAAATATCGACTCCTATCAGAAGAAAAGTTTTGTTAACAATAACAATACAACGTCGGCACAATTAGGGGTTTCCAGATCCAGGTCTGTGAAGAAGTACTCTTCTCGGCGGGCTAAAATGGCGGCCAGATCCTTCAAGATTAGGCTAAGCACTATTTATGAAGGATCTGTGGCATATGCTCCAGTTTACTGATTCTGCAAATTAATTTTTCGTATCTTAGCTTGTGAAAATACACGCACAAAAATAGGGAAAGGTATGGGTTCACATATTTTTGTTTTATTTGGGATACTTTCGAAGAAAGATTGTCTGTAAATATTTGTGTGACATTTTGATATAGAGATTACAATCAATTTCTATGAATTGGAGTTTTTTATATTTCCGAAACCAATTGGATTTTTCCGTTAGGATGCTCGACTTTTCGTGAGTTATCCTCTTTGAACGACTAATGTTATTTAACACCGTCGATACAAACTAGTAAGTGACACTATTAAAATTAAACTTTTAATAGAATATGATAATAAAAAAAATGTGGTGGAAAAGTTATAGATTCCTTTAATACGTGGTTAATATTAATTATTGACTTTAATTTATATTTATATTAAAATTAAAATTTAATCTGTACCAAACTGAAGCTAAGTAAGAGTTTCAATTAAATAGTTCATATAATTCCACCTTTAATTAAGCCCGTATTTGATTCCCGTTAAATAAAAAAATAGTTTTGAATAGTATTTTAGGAGAATGTGTGGTTAAAAAATAAGAAACTTTTTTGAATTTACGTGTAAATATTTTATTATGTGCATATATGATTGAAAATGATCATATAGCAAAAACTAAAATAAACTAAAGGCTATCAAACGAGGGGTAAACTAATCTCAAGTGTCACTTAATGGTCTCGTTTTGACGCGACTTTTGAAAAATTAAAAATTATTTCAAAAATTAAAAAGCTAGTTTTTAATATATTTGAATAATATTCTAAAAACTTTTTGTCTAATTAAAAGAGCTTCTAGAAGAAATTGAACCACAAGAGAGAGAGAGAGAGAGACCTTGTGCAAATGGAACCAGTTTTCATATGGTTTGAAGTCTCATTTTGGTTCAAGAGCATCCATCCCTATTACAAAATATAAATCTGTAGTGTTTGTTTATATTTTGTTTCTATCTACTCTTTACAAATGCAAATCACAATTGGCAGTGAAGTACATTTTTTACAAAATACCCCCCATTCTATCATTAGATTGTTATTATTGTTGACTGGTTTTCCTTTTCATTCAATGCAGTGCAATCTATCAAGTTCATGAAATTGGGGGTATTTTGGACCATATACTTTTTAACGGTTTTTATATTTCTAAAAAAAATTCATTTTCATTTTTCTACTCATTTTCAATAAAATAATACTTTGCATCATATCAATAATTTTTTCTTTTTTTTTTAACCACACATTCTCTATGAATCTAATATTTCAGAATATATTCTTTCAAAATAATGTGGCTCAAACACACCCGATATATTAACAGTGCAACCTGCTTGATTATAATAAAAGAAATAAAAGTCAAAAGAGTTAGACTACCAAAACCGGATTTAGTTGTTGCTGTTTTGCATTAAAAAACATGATATGTAGTTATAAAGAATTCTCAAGCAGATTAAGTTTGACCCTTGAATTCCGATCCATGTTTGATTAAAGCAGACAAATTTTTATTCAAAGGTTCATAATGTTTTGCTATTTTTTAATTTGGTAATTATCACGTAACGTGGTTACCTTTCTTTCTTTATTTTTTTACATTTTTACCCTTTATTACATCTTTAATTACATAAAAGGTCATTTTTATCAAATTTCTCCATTATGTGAAGTATCTTCCACCTATAGCTAGCTGCTCTCATTTCTCAGAAACAACACTTCAAAAATTAGAAAAGCATAAATCACTCCTATCCTGAAAGAGTAAACATTCAGTGTTCATTTTTGTCGCACGAGTTTTCACACTATACCTCTTTCCAATCTGGTTTTGCTACAGTGTGGAGTCATCTTTGTTGACTATATTGCAGTTGAAATTATATAAATATCTTCTTCATATCTTCTACGGTCGTGTTCTCTATTCTTTGTAATTTTATTTCCCTAAACTCACATTTTTTCTTTGAAATAACTGCTGATAACTAACATAAATTATCTGGATTTATTTTCTTGAATAGTTACTCGATGTTCTTGATTAATCAACTATTGAAATATTTCTATCTGAAATAGGTTGGTGTTGTTAATTATTCAATGTTTTCAATTATTATTCTTTCCACTTCTCACTCTTTTTCTATGTTCTTGGAGGTATGATTGAGGATTTGGGGCTACATAAATTGAATGAACCGAGCAATTACGATGAGAACAAGAACGAGCCAGGTACAAGTTTTTTGACCCAATCATTTTATGGAAATTCCTTGGGAATTTTTGTTATGCTTGTTTTTATACGTTTAATTTGGTTTTCGATATAATTTTTATTTGTTTTAGATCGTGTAATAGAAAATCAATGATTTTTATGCGACTTTGATATGCTAGGTCTGATTTTATTTAAAAAAAAAATCAATTTAATCTTGTTAGGAAAATTGTTAATCACTTACACTTTCTTCATATTTCATGTTATTTATTTATTTGAATGGCAAAGTGATTCATATTCATTTTTAGTATAATAATAATAAGAAGAAGACATTAAAAAAAAACTCTCCGCACACCAGGGCCTGGTGTCGGGTGTGGTCTCCGCACAATGCGGAGACATGGAGTGTCGTGTCTCCGCATTGTGGGGAGACAAGGCCACTCTCGTGTCTCCGCACAATACGGAGACATGGCATTTCATGTCTCTGTATTTTGCGAAGACGCGCTGCGGAGATAAGAGAGTGGTCGTGTCTTCGTACAATATGAAAACACGAAACTTCGTGTCTCTGGGTCAATCTCCGTTGGGGACGCTGCCCCCTAACCCCCTCGAAAGGCGCTGCCTCCTCGACCCCCGCAATATTTGGTTTACTTGATTGATATTTGGTTCACTTGAGATGTTCAAGCAGAGGAAGCAAAGAAATTGGAAAGATCTGCTTTATAATTTATGAAGTCTATCACAAAAACAATTTGAAGGAAGCAATGATTTATTACACGATGCATAATCTGAGATCGCATCATTTAAAGAAAAATTGGGATTGCTGAAAATCACAATTAAAAAAATCTAGATGTGTCACGGCTCCTCGGCACGTCGATATCCCATCTATTGCTACAATAAAATCTCATCTATCCATACTTGCTCTTCAAAATCTTATCGATCCAAACTTGCTACACGAAAATTTTTCATTTCATTTTAGATGTCAAATATCCCAAGTGTGCAGCCTTTCCATGCAATAGGTTATCTTCTTCACCCCCATACTTTCTCTTCAAATTAGATGAGAAAGACGATTTAATTTATCTGAGTATTATTCATTGTATTCTTGAATAACTTATGTATCTTATTTGTATGTGTAGTCACAAGTATGATGAGCATTGTTCAGTAATAACATCCTTCTATTCAATTCCTCCTCCTAAGCATCTCCCCATTTCCAATAAAGAGTGGGGGCAGGAATGAACATTTGAGGGTTATGTAAGTGAATGAATACTTTTTAACTTTTTTCCTTTTCCAGTTGAGAATAGACAAAAAAGGAAAATATACTTTTAACCAGTGTTATGTTTCTCTCATATGCATGAGCAGTGACTTTGGTAACAATATCTTATCACACCTTATGGGTTTGATATTTGGCATGCATCACAAAGAAATGTTGAAGCCGACATAAGGGAAAGCTTAAGATAGAGAGCTTGTTGGAATCAAAAAATATATATTATACTTCTCTGAATTATGGACCATTGAACTATACAAATGTGTGTGAAAATTTTGTAATATAATATCGCATCAATCGTTAACATTCAAGACGCTAACATTACCTTTAAAATAACACAACTCGTGCATTGCACGGGCCAAAAACTAGTCTCTGAAAAATGAGAATCTCAGCTACCCCTAGCCCAATTATAAGCAACCAAATATCTTTAAAATTTGTATAAAAAATAATTCTTTAAATTACAATCCCCAGAATACATGTAGGGTCCGTTTGATTGCAAGGGTGGAAATAAAATGAATTCCATATAAAGTAATTACCTAGAACTTATTTTCCAGTAAATTGTTAATTAAATGTGTTTGATTGGTATAATTTTTCACCCGAAAATTTTTTAAATTTTTCATCTTTTAGTGTTCGTTTGGCTTTGTTTTATATGGAAATTGTCCATAAAAGTAATAATTTTTTCCACAATTGGTTATAAAAAATTTCCGTTGCCAAACAAAAAAAATCCTAAAGAATCATTTTTTTTATCAAAATTTAGTGTTCGTTTGACTTTGTTATATATGGGAATTATCCATTAAAGTGAATTTTTTTTTTTACAATTGATTTTCCAGTAAATTGTTAATTAAATGTGTTGTATAATTTTCCACCCGAAAATTTTTTAAATTTTTTATCTTTTTGTGTTCGTTTGGCTTTGTTTTATATGGAAATTGTCTATAAAAGTGATAATTTTTTCCACAATTGATTATAACATTTGTTTTCGTTTCCAAAAAGTAAAAAACGAAAAAACAAATTCCTAAAGAATCATTTTTTTAATCAAAGTTTAGTGTTCATTTGACTTTGTTATACATGGAAATTATCCATTAAAGTGAATTTTTTTTACAATTGGTTATAAAATTTGTTTCCATTGTCCAAAAAGGAAAAAAAAACGTGGAATCAGATTTCCCACCAAAAAGGAGGGAAATCCAATTCCACAAAACGTGAAAACGGGCGCGTGAGGTTAATGGCCATCAAACAAGCCAATGGGTGGAAATGGAAATTTTCCCATGGAAAATAATGCCTGTCAAATAAGCCCGTACAGAATGTTTCTGGAGTTGTATAAAATGTCTACTTTTTATTTTTCCTAAAGTTCTTCAAGAAGAGCATTGTTGGAGATGCTCTTAGAGTGGACAAAGTTAAGGCCATTGGCATCCAAACTCCTCAAAATTTTAAGGAGTGAGGAAAGAGTCGAAGTTGCTCTTCAATAGAGAATTTGTTCAATGCCAAAATGATTAGGACTTTCGGTATTTTAAATAGAGTAAAATAAAACAATGAAGCGTGAAAAAAACATTCCAGAAAAAGAAGTATGCATAAACCTACCTCATCATGTCTTCATTATTTTCAACATTTTCTGCATACTTAAAATCTGCATTTTCCTTCATGGAAAGGCCCTTCTTTTCCATTCTGACATCATCTTGATGAGATCTAATCTTTTCTGTATGAACATCACGTGTAACATTATCAGGTGCCTCAGAATGTTGTTTCTTCTTCTTCTTCTTCGTCCTGTAATCCATAAACAAAAAGTGTCGTATAATTCATGAGACCATTAAAATCAGAAGATGCAAGAATAATTAAACCATGCAGGTATCAATAACAAGACATGCAAAATAGACTGTAGAGTACCACATACTTCGAGTCCTGACATTCCTCTGCTGCTTTCCTTTTTCTTTTCTTGGAAACATCTTGTACACCTGATGTGCCTTCCAAATCTTTAAATGGCTCTCCATCCTCCTCTTCAGGTTCTTCGCTCTTGTAACCTCCTTTTTCTTTCTCGAACTCCTCATTGGCTAAAAGCAAGACACCACTATTTACAGGTTGCTTCTCCAGAGCTTTTGATTTCTCAGCTAAAGCAGAAATATTGGTTCCCTTCACAACCAAAGTGTTTTCTCTCTTCTTCACTCTGACATGTGAAGCAGAGTAAATCTAGATTACGTAGTTTTCAATAAACTCACTAAATGCCACCATCTTTTATTTCTTTTTATCATTAATGATAAATATTATTAATATGGACTAACCTGATTATATCTTTATCCTTCAGGATGCAGGTAGGCTCAAATGCTGGCAACATAAAACCACCAATCTACATGAAAAGAAATGAGAAATTTAATAAATTCCCCCAACCAGTTTACAAAACGTAAAAACTATTCACCAAAATAAATGAATCAGATAAAATCCGAAAACAAAAATGCCTTATTTTTGGTTGATCAGTAATCATCCATAGTCAATCAGCCACCTTGAATAAAGAGTTTATAAAGCGACTTTAATCACCAGTTACAACCCCATTAAATCTTTGTTATGGTTGAACTTCAAACCTCAACCCCAATTCCAACAATTCAATAATATGAAACCAGAAATTGAAAACGAGAACTAAGACACAATATATTAATTGCAATAATGGGGTTCAATTACAGCAATTAATTGAAAATAGAAGAAGATAAGAAGAAGAAAAAGACGAGAGAGAATTAGAGATAGAATCAGAGAGAGGAACTTGCACACTGATCAATCACCCCCTTTTCTCCTCTCTATGATGGTTATAATAGAAAACAAAAGCGCGCTAGGAAGAAGATGAGGAAAACGTGTTTTGAGCTTTTACACTATGAATTAATTAAAACGACGCCGCCTCGCCCTTTGAATTTTTTGTTAAACCGTTGGTTGCATTTTCTTCTTCTTCTACTGGCTTTGCTCTGATCTCTCTCTTCCCTTTCTTTTCCCATCCCAGCTGACCTCTTTGCTTCTCCTTATAACATCCCTCCCCCTTAGAATAACCTTGTCCCCAAGGTTCAAATGAAGAAAATTTTGTCCGTATGAATTCTGAAGTTTCCCAGGTTGCATCCTGCAATGGTATCTCTATGTTCAACTCCTTGCAATCTCCCGTTTGTAACTCACCATTGATAGGATGATTGTCCCCAGAAGCATCCCTAGTCTCTCCAGCTTCCCTTCTTATTTGAATTTTGCTAGGTCTAGGAGGAGGAAAATGAGTATCATGACATAAAATCCAAGAGTCTTGGTTGCTAAAAGCGTGGTAGGAAGAAGCCGAGGAAAACGTGTTTTTAACTTCTACACTGTGAATTAATTAAAACGGTGAGGATTTTTTGTTAAACCATTGGCTGCATTTTCTTCTTCTGCTGGCTTTGCTCTGATCTTCCTCTTCCCTTTCTTTTCCCATTCCAGCTGACCTCTTTGCTTCTTCTTATTACAATCTTCTTTAAAAGCTGATCAACTCACACTCAATTAACAAAATGAAAATTGTGCACCGGTATTGTACCAGAAACGAGCAACCAGTCAAACAAAAACACCTAAAATCTCGCATAACCACATATTTCAGTCACTGAATAGAGACCATAACATATGAATCATCAAGACAAGACCTTTTATCCTAATAAATCTTTCATATCACATAAGGTTCTGTATATTAATTAAACAAAAAACCCATACAACATAACAAAACTTGTCAGAAACATCGAAATCAGCTGCAAAAATTTTAAACTGTGAAAAACCCAAAACCTACAAATTGCCCAAAAATTGAGCAATGAAAAGCACATTTTCAGTCGGTAAACAGAACCCAAATCTTTTAAATTTTTCGCGCAAAACATTTTCTGTTATTTGTATAAATCCAAAGTACACATACGCATAAGGGTTTTGTATATATGTGAACACTGAACGCATAAAAGATCAGGGGAGGATGGCGAGATTACAGAGAGAAGGAGCCCATGGGGGCACGAATGTTGAAGCTGAAAAGTGTTTAGAAGATGAGAAACAACGTCAGAAATGGTCTTCTGCTCATTGATTTTCAGTAAAACCCAACATCGATTCAGTCCCTCTGATTTCTGGGCTTCGCTCAAAGCATCACCATCTTTGAACACTACTCGAATCCGCCTCGTGCTCTCCATGGCATGCAATAAATTCAATCAGTTTACTTGTGTCTACGTGAGTTGAGAGAGGGATTTGTGAAGTTTTCGCCAGAGCATCGGCTCCTTAAACCCTCGCTGAGGGCTGCTCAGTGTCCTTAATAATAATAATAATAATAATAATAATAAAACTATTTGTACCGAAATTTCCTTATCAAAAATGTTATCCATCTCACGTGTGCACAGAGCCCGCGTGAATAAAAAACTTTTAAAAATGTGGTCCACACACCCTATTATGAGTGCAGCTAAAATATTAGGTAAAAAAATTTATGTATATGTAGCATTACCCTAATAATAATAGTAAACTTACAATTTTTTTTAACTACAAATAAAAAAATAGGAAAAATCTATTTGTACAAAATAGATTACACTTGACCTAATATACACGTGGCGGCCCCATTAGGTAAACATTTATGTAATATATTTTGTACACCTAGTATCACCCTAAAAAATATTGTTACTTATATAATATAAATAATCGTAAAATAAATACTTTGCGTGACAAACGGACGAGCTCACGTATGACGTAGCAACGCAAGCGACCCGATTTAATGCATGACAAGGCAGATTGACCAATTCCCTTTTGGCAGAGGCCTTCAATACGAGCCCATCCTTAGCTAGGCGAATATCCAACCAACAACAAATCTTATAAAGAGTATGGTACAGACGCATTCCAACTAGAAGTATCAGGAGTTGGTCGGATCTGAAAAGGCTTTTTCTGAACTAATACTTGTCCAGTAAGGAGATAGAAGCCCATATCTAGATGCCACATGATATGGGGCAACAACTAAGAGAAACCCTAAAAAGTTACCTGGCTTGTTTCACGGACGAAATGACCTATTGCGAACAAGTAACTAATAGAGAGGCCATTTCTACTTTAAGGGGAGGTCTCAACATTAATACCCTATTTTGGAGGGACGTGCGGAATAGGAACCCCACCACTTATGATACCTTGGTGGAAATGATAATACTTGAAATTGTTAACAAAGAGCTGATTAATCATCACAACCTAACCTCAATGGGGCTTCCGTGGCCCCAATGAAGGGGACCCGTATCCCATTTGGTGGACCAGTAGTAGACCCAAGCATGACACACCATAGCCCCCACCTCGAGTTAAGCATTGGCCTTGGCTACGGTAAATGACGTACCTTCTTTGGCGTATAAAGAGGTTGGCCTTATTCACAAGCAGCCGAACTTACCTCGAGGAAGAAGTAGAGAAGCTCGAGATGGGCAATACTATACATACCACCGAACCAAGGGCTACATCACCGAAAATTGCCTATCTAGACCATATCATGGTGAACCCACTGGTGCCCTTGACGATGATAGAAATTCAAGTACATGCAAGGAAATGCTTCCACATTCAGGCGAGGGCCTCGACACAACGAAGGAGGGTGGAACCGCTATAACGAATGGCCTCGGAGAGAGCACGAGGAAGACATAAACCGGACAAGTGGTCAGAGGCCCAAAAGAGAGCCCCCAGCAAATATTGATGATGCATCCATCAGAGAAATAGACACCATAATTGGTGGCCCGCATATAGGATGGAGTTCCAAAAATACCCTAAGGAACTATGCGAGGGAAGTAAAGGATCCCCCCATGATGAGCTACTTAATCAACAATACCAGTCAAAATACTAAATGCCTACCAATTACTTTTTCCCCAAAAAATGCCATGGAAGTCCATTATCTGCATTGTGATGCACTGGTATGCGAGCCATCGTGGCTAGGAATGGCCCAAAGCGTATGCTGGTTGATAATGAAAGTTTAGTCAATATTCTTTTTGGAACCACTTTCGATAAAATGGCGGTAGACCACGAGCTCGCCCCCATGACCGGTTTTACAGGCGATAGCATCGTCTCAAGGGGAAGGATCACATTAGCAGTGGAGATGGGAGAGTTCCCCTTCAGGGCTCACCATTTGATGGAATTTCTAATTGTAGATCACTAATCCGCCTATCATAGGATCCTAGGACGCCCCGCCCCTCCCCCCGAAAGAGCTAGAAATTGTTACATCCATATATTACATTTGTATGAAATTCCCCACTAAGGAAAGAATCACCACAGTGCGAGGATACCAGGTGGGTTCAAGGGAATGCTACCTCTGCTCTCTAAAAAAGTTCGAACCTCGAAGCGAAAACATGGTCCTTATAGATAATGAGATACTTGACGCGCCTGAAAGCTCGACCTTTGAACAAAGGGGAGATGTCAACATGGTAGATGCCTCTGAAGAAGGGGTCATCAAGATGGACCTAGATCCCTGAATTATGGAGTCAAACTCACAGGCGACCCCGGTGGAAGAGTTGTAGCCTTTCCTTATAAGCTCGAACGACCCCACAAGTCATTGCAAATAGGGAAAGAGCTCGAGCCCGAAGGCAGAAGCCAAGCTTAAAGGTTTCCTGCACAACAACTTGGATGTGTTTGCCTGAAAACATGAAGACATGATTGGCATTGACCCCAGAATCAGTTGCCATCAACTCAACGTAGACCCAAAATCCACTCATCACAGACAAAAGAGGAGAGCCTTGAACCCGGAATGGTATGCAGCATTGAAAGAAAAGGTGCAAAACCTCATATCCAACGGGTTCATCAGGGAAGCAGTTAGCTGCATCAAAATGGATATCGAATCTGGTGTTAGTGAAGAAGGCTAACGGCAAGTGGGGGGTCTGCATAGACTTCTCCAACCTCAATCAAGCATATCCAACTGGTCGACTCCATTGCAAGCCACGAATATTTGAGCTTCATGGATGCATATTCGAGGTATAATCAGATCCCCATGCGCCCAGCAAACGAGGAGCACACATCTTTCATCACTAATCGAGGGCTATATTGCTACAAGGTTGTACCCTTTGGTTTGAAGAATGCTGGAGCGACTTACCCCGAGAAAATTAAAGTCTTGCTAAACATGAAGTCCCCCAGTAAGCCAAAGGAAGTGCGGTGCTTAACGGGGTGCCTTACGACGTTGAGCCGGTTCATCTCCGATGCTACCGATAGATGCCTTCTTATCTTCAAGGCCTTAAAAGGAGGAAAAAGATTTCAGTGGAGTGATGAATGCGAAGAGGCGTTCCAAGGGTTGAAGAAGCACCAGGGACAAGATCCTCTTCTCTTGAATCCTAAATAAGGAGAAACTATGTTGTTATATTTGGCTGTAAGTGCCGATGCAGTAAGCTCTGTACTTGTGCGAGAGGAGGGTAACATGCAATTACCTATCTACTATGTTAGCAAAGCCCTCATATCAGCGGAAACACGTCACATTGATGTGGAAAAGCTCGTCTTGTGCCTCATGATCACCTCAAGAAAGCTGAGGCCCTATTTCCAAGCCCACAACATATGAGTTTTGACGAGCCTCTCCCTCAAACAAGTGCTATAGAAACCAAATGCATATGGGAGACTGATGAAATAGGCTGTGGAGTTGAATGAATTTCACATCTCATATCGGCCCAGAACCTAGAGAAGGAAGACCCTTGCCAATTGGCTCCATGCATTTGGAACTAGTTGGGTAGGAGCTAAGTTATATTGTCTAAGGATAAATCTGACAAAAAAGGATATAAAGGAACCTCAACCCCCAGCCAATATAGCTTCGCTCAAGCAACACACCCCTCATTGGGAAAACAAGATCTCTCCTTTGGGGTCGGTACTAGCAACTCTACGTTATCTGGGATCCTATATATTTTACTGAAGGTCTCCAGTTCGCTCTCTTTTATATCCGTGGGCCATAAAGAACCCCCTACCTAACACTATAATTGATAGGGTCCTCTTGCATCATTCATGCACTATGAGGGTCCCCAATCGGCTCCATGATCAGGACCATATCTACCCCAAAAGAACTCATTTTTGCACTTCTCTTTGATTTAGAGGCCATTAGAGTATAAGAAAAGAAAGAAGCACCTCAGTAATGGAAAATACTTATGCAAACACTAGAAACCCTAGTCCTGGAGAACCTCGAAGTCGAAGAAAATGGTCAATCGTCGATGACATCAAGAAAGTATTAGGCTCGGAAAAGAGAATTCCCACACTTGATATTTCAAACTTTCGAAAAGTGATAAAGATGAAAAGTGGGTTCACTGCCTTTTATATAGGCTTACCCAACAAATCCCCACCGTTGGATATCCCCCGATTTATCTAAGCCTTCCACTTGTAACCTCACCATCTACGTTGAAACCAAAATGTGCCTATTAAGATTTAAATCAAGGGTTCAGATGAGGCCATGCCACACACAAGTTTCAAATTTGCGTACGCCTAGATGGGAGTGTAACATTGTAATCATTGCGCATTAAATGTGCACGTCGCTCGAACCTTTGAAATGACCAAAATATCCAATGTCTTTTATTGGAAACCAACAGCAGATCCTATGAAGTGATTGACAAGACAACATACTGTCAAACATCACCTCTGCATACCTACACGGTCAAGTCCTCATTCTAGAAGTAAAGATATGAGGATCTTAGCATTAAATAGCATGATTGATTGATTGACATTAATAAAGGGCAATGGATCTGGTAGAACCACATGCTTTATCATCCAACGAACCTCATTCACTTGACACTGGGTATAAAAGCACACATTTACTGGGATCTAAGCTTACGTGGGTACTTATCTCTATTTATTTATTGGCCACGTCATCAGACCATTTTTTGAGGTCAACAAATATTAAAAACAATATCAAGAAATAAAAATAGAAAACGATAAATCCAATCAAAATCTACAATCATTCTATTTCTATCTTTAGAAACAAAGCAAAAAGAAATAACAATGGTACGATTTTTAATGGAACACAACCATTTGGGACAAGATCATAAATATATTGTACATTATTAACAACATAAGATATCACATTCAATCGCATCACATAAAGTGATCGTTCTCATACAAAAAGAAGCCCCATCGCAGTACAAGTACGTGGACATCCTCACTAGAGAAAGAACATAGCAGTCCGGAGACCTTTGCGGTCACAACTTTATTGAGAATATTAGTGCATAAATTATATTACATTAACTAAAAAGTGTATATATAATTTTTATTGACATGCAAAATATCGAATGAGTTTCTACTTCTGAAAATCAAGATCAATGCACGAAAATGAGCGAAAAGTGTTAGCGTAAAAATGAGAAGATGAAATTAATCAAGGCATGCAAATGTAAATCTCCTTAAGACATATTTCAACATCCGCGCTATCACTAACATAATCAAATGGACGTCCATCTTCCAAAATAAAACATTTCTTCCAAAATTTGTATGATACACTATTTTTGTGGGGCAATTTGGTACTTGACCATTCTTCTCTAGACTGGATTATATCGACACTAAAATATCGAATACTCAAATCCAAAAACAATGTGAAAATTATTTTGACAGAATTTGGAAAAAATAAAGAATTAGAAATCAATTATTTGAAATTGATTTGGAGTGAATAAAACGGAATTAGAATAATTTTATATATAAATTTCAAAATGTATCTTTTCTTAATAGTTTCATATCTCTCCCTATCGTTGCATAAAGAATAGTCGAGACGTCTTCTAATTTGAAATAAGAGATTTCGAAAATCAAGTTTGCTTTCAAGATAAATAAGTATAAAAGTTACACTTATTTTATTTGTCTTCGTAATCTTAGTTATTGTTCTTAATTTTAATACTTTCATGTCTTCGGAACAATTCCAAGCTTAGAAATCACATCGGCAACGAAAGAATGGAAAAATGGAGGCCAATTGTCCGAAGAAGTGGACATTTTAGAGCACCACGATAAAATGTAGAAATTTCTACTTAACATATACTCCCTTTGTCCTATAAGATAGACTTGCTTTCATTTTAAAAAAAATAAAATAAAATAAAGAAAATGTAATTAATATGGTTGAAAATATAAATTTTACTTACATTTTACTAATATACCCCTACATTAAGGGTGTGTTTGTGTACCATTTTTAGCAAAATTATTTTATTAGAAGAATGTGTGGTTGAAAATCAATGTGGAGGAAAATGAGTTTGATAAAATGAAGGTTAAACAGAGACAATAATGATTTTGCCCATTAAAATTTTAATACATTTTTCTCTTTCTTTTTTCAACCACATATTCTCCAATAAAACAATAATACACGTAAATTAAAAAAATCTTTTTATTTTTAACTTCACATTTTCCCAAAAATTACTTTTCCAAAATGCATTATTTTCAAAAAAATATCATTATAATGGGGCCAAATAAGATCTTAAATAAGAGTAGTTTGTATTTGTTAATAATGTCACATTAAATAGTGAAATATTAAAAAACTAAGAAATCAATTGTACTCTAAATTGTTTAGAAAAAGTCATTAATAATTTGGGACAAATAAAAAAGGAAAGCAAGTCTATATTTTTTATGAAATAAAGCCGGAGGAAAATTTTGTACACTGCACGACAGCGTTCATGCTGGAACTGGAGGCCAAATGTTTTGCATTTTTAATCATTTTAATTCACGTAGAGATATAGTGAATTTGTCTATAAAAGTAATTTGGCTTTATTTGAAAGAAATTCATGAACTGGAGGCCAAATGTTTTGCATTTTTAATCATTTTAATTCACGTAGAGATATAGTGAATTTGTCTATAAAAGTAATTTGGCTTTATTTGAAAGAAATTGCGAAATGAACTAGGGATATTCGAGCTATTGCATGGTTATGTATTGTCAAAAAACTAAAACTGAAATTCAAATATATAAACTATGATGGAATCGTGAAGTCATAACATCTCGTTTTTATTGATTCTAAGCAACACTTTTCTTTTTTGGCATTAAACCACAAAAATTCACATTTTATTTTTACGAGCTATTCATATTGGTTAGAGTTAATTAAATTCGATATTGGATACACAGTCATCGTGAGATTGATATTGACTCATAATCTGCTTTTATGAATAAAGGAGACGCCTACGACAAAAGAAGGATACGTTGGCACACAAAGAACACTATTACCATATTCTAACCTGAGTTTTTATTTTATTTTTTGCACACTTTAGCTTTAATTTATTCAAATATTATATCATACTTCAATACAAATCTATAATCATTATTTAAAATACATAAGTTCAATGATATATTTTGGACTATGGAGCACACAAATCTAGATAATACAATTTTTAAAGTTATACTATAATCAGGTGGTCAATTTGTTGCAAACATAAGCAGGGACATAGCGAGTATTGATAAAACAAAAATGGAACTGAGTGATGACTTTAAAACTAAAACTTAACAACCTTACTAAATTTGGACCACAAGAAATTGAAGAATAAACCCCTAAAGAATGCCGATGAAAATAAACAAACTAACACCATGAAAGTAAAAGCAAAATCGAGGTTATAGTTAAAGTTTTTGTCTTTAAGTTGAATTTGCCCCGCAACTGTGCTTACGGGTGATGACAATTAACTCTCAAGATACAATGACTATTTTCTTGTACTTGTAGCACTCTAAAACACAAGAACAACGACTCAAGAGTCTTATAAATAGAGGAAGAGAGATTGCGAGTGAAGAGATACGCCCCAAAACTCAGCAACCATTGTCAAGGGTTAGAACTTTTGTTGTCGCCTATGCGTCATTCGAGTGTCAAAAATAGAGAGCTTATCGGTCACCCGTCACTTGAGTGACAATCTCGCCGCTCGAGCGCTAGGCAAGCGATAGAGTTAGCCAAATTCCTAGCCTATTATTCTATCTTTGTTGTCCAACTTTGGATCGTAATTTCTTATTCATTTGGAATTGGTTTTGAGATTTCAAATATACCACAACGATCTACTCAATAAGTAGAACAAGTTAGTCTATTTATTTCTTTAATTTGACTATCGGATCAAGTCTAAATATTTGGCTGAAATTGACACGAGTCTTTTTTATATTTTAATATTTAATCAATTTCAACAATTCACCACATGAATGGAAGTTCCACAATATGCAATATGTTATGCAAATGATATGCAGACTCTAACAAATGAATACATATGACAAGCTATAACATTAGGATATGTGGCTTGTGACTTTGAACATTCCTTAGTTGAATATAATCGAATTTACTAAGCTAATTGGTGAACGCAATGTCTTGAACTATTCAATCAGTCGTGTAAATTAAAGCAAATGTATCAACACCATAGCTCATCTAACCACTTTGGTTCTTATGGTTGTGTTCATTTTGACCTTGAACGGTTTTTGATTTCATAAGTGCTTTATGAGAATTTAAGCCTCAAATTCTCATAAAGTCGATTGTCTACTTCATAGTTCTATAGGTGATCTCCTACATATCTTATCTACTTCCAAGATATAGGAATTATTAAAAGTACATACTTATACTTATACACTTATTATTCTAGCACTTAGTTGTTCAATGGAACAACAAAATTAAGAAATATTTAGGGTAAATCACTTACGATTTGTAGGAATGAGAGTAAGTGATTTACCTTAAATATTTCATAACTTGGTTGTTCCATTGAACCAAAATCTTGGGATCTTCAATTTACAAGGTTGAGTTTCCACATTGGTGAATCCGTTCGATAGGCTTTAGGCACATTTCCCTTGAAAGATGGTATACTTGATCTCTTGTAAGTCCTTTTGTCCAATGATCCGCTATGTTTTTCTTCGATTTAACATAGTTAATCGAGATTAGACTATTCAATATCAACTGTTTAATTGTATTATGTCTCCTACAAATATGTTAAGATTTACCAGTATACATACTTTTTTGTGTCTTTGCAATTTGCCGATTGATTATTACAATATATATTAATCGCAAGTACCGATTTTTTCCCAACATGGAATATCCTCGAGAGAATTACGAAATCATTCTGTTTCTTCTCCGATTTTATCTAAGACAATAAATTCAGATTTCATCATGGATCGATCTATACAAGTTTGCTTAGAGGATTTCCAAGACACGGCTCTCTCTGCCTTTAATGGTAAACACATAACCACTTGTAGTTTTTGAATCATTTGTATCAAATATCCAATTCACATCGGTATATCATTCTAACACTATAGGGTATCTTGAGTAGTGTAATCCATAACCAGCCGTGTGTCTTAAGTATTTAAGAACTCGGGTTGATGCCTTCCAATTATCATTGCTTAGATTACTTGTAAATCTACTCAACTTGTTGACTGCATATGCTATATCTGAATGCGTGCAGTTGGTAATGTACATCAAGCTGCCTATAACACGTGAATATTCTAATTGAGGGGATCACCAGTATTTTTAGCTAAGTGTAAACTTACTTATACTGATATTTTAACTGGCTTATCGTTATACGTCTTAAATTTTTGAAGTATAGTATTAATATAATGTGATTAAGACAATGACAAATCGTCAACTGTCTTAGAGATCTAAATATCTAATATCACGTCGGAACTCTTATATCTTTCATGTCAAAATATTTTATCAATATTTTCTTAATTAAGGTAATAATGTTGGAATTATTTCCCATGATTAACATAACATCAACATAGAGACATATGATCATGTATCCATTGGGTGCGGTTTTGATGTTCACACATTTGTCACATTCATTAATTTTGAAGTCATTTGACAATAGAGTTTTGTCAATTTCTTCATGTTATTGCTTCGTTGCTTGTTTTAACCATACAACGATTTTACAAGTTTGCATACTTTCTTTTCGTTTTTCGAAGCAACAAAACCTTCACGGTGTTCTATATATATTTCTTTTTCTAATTCATCATTTAGAAATGCATTCTTAACATCCATTGATGTATTTCAAGATCATGCAATGCATCAATTGTAATCAATATACGTACAGACATGATCCTTGTAACATGTGAATAGGTATCAAAGAAATTTAGTCATTTTTTGTTTATACCCTTTGGTTACTAGTCTAACCTTATACTTGTCTATTGATCTGTGTGCCTTCAAATTCTTTTTGAAGATCTACTTGCAGCCTAAAATCTTTTTTTCCAGAGGAAATTCAATCCTAAGTATGATTATTCATGATTAATCCAATTTCATTATTAACCGCTTCTTTTAAAAAATGAGCTTCGGCAGTGGACATCACTTTGTTAAATGTCCTCAGATCATTTTCTAGTAATTAAGTTAGAAAATCTGGACCGAAGGTCTTATGAATCATTTGTCTTTTACTGTGCATTGGTTCTTTATCTACTTGATGATTACCATCTTCTTGATAGTTCCCAATTGCAGTATCGTAAGTTCGTTTGTGTGAATATGATCCAATAATAGTAGCTACATGTACATCAAGTATTCAAAAATTGATATGCACTACTATTGTTTACATATCCGATAAAGACGCAATCTATTGTTTTAGGTCCAATCTTTACTTATTTAGGTTTAGATATTTGTATCTTTGCTAAACACCGCCACACTTTAAAATATTTGTAGGAAGGTTTTTAACTTTTCCATAACTCATAAGATGATTCAACCTTACCCTTTTGTTGTATCTTATTAGAATATGATTTGTCGAAAGTATAACTTCCCCCACAAGTTTTTAGGTAAGCCTAAATTAATAAACATTGCATTTATCATTTCTTTAAGTGTTCAGTTTTTACGTTCAGCAACATCAGTAGATTGAGGTGAGTATTGTGCTGTTGTTTGATGAGTAATTCTAGATTCTAAATAAAATTCTTCAAATAGTGCGACATATTATTCTCCTCGATCGCTACGAAACGTCTTTATACGTTTTTCAAGTTGATATTCAACTTCAGTTTTATAGTGCTTAAACACTTCAAAGCTTCATCCTTACTTTTTAACAAGTATAGATAACAGTATCTTGTACTATTATCTATGAATGTAATAAAATACTTTTTACCACATTTTATTTGGACAAACTTTAAATCACATATATATGTGTGAATAAGTTTCAAAGATGTTGTGCTTCGTTCAACCTAATGAAACTGCGCTTAGGCTAACTTAACATCTACACAAAATTTGCATTTTCTATTTGTATTAAAATGCATCCTTGGCAGTAAACTTAAAGTTATTAATTTGTGTATGGAACTAAAGTTTACATGCCCTAATCTATAATGCCATAAATTACATGACTTAAAAATGTAAGTAGAAGAATATATTTTATTCATTAAGTTATTTGGTACAATGGTAAGGATATCCATTTTGAATAGTCCATTTTTTACATAATCATTGCCTACGTACACATTATTCTTGTTAAGCATAAAGTTATCACATACACATGCTAATTTAAAACCATTATTGCTTAACAAAGAATCCGACACTAAGTTCTTGCGAATATTTAGTACATGAAGAACATTGTTAAGACTAAGTTCCTTATCCGATGCCATCTTCAAAATTACTTTGCCTTGTCCTTCCACTTTTGAAATTGAAGAGTTTCCTATGAACTGTTTTTCACCATCGGTTGGGGTGTAGGATGAGAACATGCATTTGTTGCCTCAGATATGACGGGTAGTACTTGCATCTACCCATCATTCCAAACTTCTTTGCATTCGTGAGGGTTCGACGGAATGCTTCATTTTCTTAATCTTGTTATTTGATTCTACCACATTAGTCTTAACTTGTGGTATATGACTCCCAACATGCTTGTCTGGATTTTTGTTATCTTTTTCAATTCTTAATCGGACGATGAGTTCTTCAATATTCCTCACCTTGCGCTTATATTTGACACGATTCTTAAAATCCTTCCACGTGGTTGGAAGTTTCTCGATAATTGTAGTCACTTGAAATGATTTACTTAGAGACATGTCCTCTGCGTGAATGTCATGGAGAATTACCTGCAATTCTTGTATATGACTGATGACCGTTTTTGAATTTACCATTTTGTAGTCCAAAATCTTTTCCATGATAAACTTCTTAGTTCCAGCATCTTCAATCTCATATTTCTTCTCTGTAGGTTGTAAATGGAAGACATATACAAGGAAAAGTAGGCGCTTTTGTCGGACCACCTACTTGTCTAGGTACGACCTTCATTCGAGTGACTTAGGTGGGAGTGACTATGACATGTATTTTCACTTCGTATGTATCTTGATGTAGTTACAATATTGGGATAAGTAAATCTTAGCCCCTTTTGTTCTCGTGATTCCAATCTTATATTTTTCAATATCAAATACTATGAAGTTCTTTTTACGCATGCTTAATATTTAATACTATTTTAGTAGTTCATTATTTTTGTTGGAGGAGAACATCGTGTCAACATCCTTATAAATATTACAACAAGAGAAGTACAAACAAGACTCGATAAGCTAAAGTAATACCTATTTAAGTGATTAGAAATATATTTTGTCTAGTTAAAAAGTTGAAATCGACGAACCAACTACCAAACTTGTGAGTTCCAAATCAATTAGACTTCTAGAACCATAATTTGGTTTGAGAATCACATAATTGAATACCACTAAGCACTACCAAATAATCTGCATCAAGAAATATAGCTTAGTCATCGAATTATTATATCAAATAAATGCAACCGTTGACTACTTGACTTAACAACAAAAGCCTCACCAAATTAATTTCTATATACTTATTAATTGTCTAATTCCTCATAAAAATAGACAAATTAATTTTGATATATGCTTCTTTTTACTCTGTTTGGTATTATTATTTTAACATATCTAGTTGATATGCACGTGCAAGATTCTACTTAGTTGTAACTTCAGAGTTGAAAAGCACGATTAAACTCGATATGAATAAGTAACTTTTAAATCAATTTTGTTACATGTAAATTAAGTTTGATATCATGGATGACATTGTTTGATGTAGCAATACTTTGGGTCATTAATTTTAACAACACTTAATCAAATTAATGGCACAATTTTTCACACATCACACAGTGTATCCGAGAATGTATGACTTGTTTTCTTTTCGATGGTAATCCAACACTTCCAATTGAAAGAAAGATAAAATTAGAATTTATAACTACAATTGATTTCAAATAAGCACCGGGTATGTATTCGTTTGATGGTTAGAGCTCACGTGACATAATTTTTTAAAAAATTAAAAATATTTTTTTGGATGTATTTAGCTAATTTCTAGACGTATTGTCTAATTAAATTTTTATTTTTATAGAAAATTGGTTAAATATGACTTTTTCGTAAAACTTTTCTACAATAGCAAAAACAAAATAGAACTTTCCAAATGGTTCTTAATTTAGTGTCAATGATGATTTTAAATTGAAACAAATATTCCCATGGATAGTTTTCAAATGGGTGATTGGCACAAAAACTTTGCTTCTATTACGAAAGTCCCTTGGATAATCTTTTTTGTGCAGAAGATCCCTACCGTTTAATTTCGTTAGTTTACATGTTAAATTCATTTAAAAGGATGGTCAAGATTGAAAGTGATTATTGTAGCTGTGATTCCAATTTTCTTTTTAATTTTTTTTGGGATATTTTCACGAATGCCCATAATTAAGGAGGTGAGTTGAAAAGTGTCCAATTTTCAAATTTAATACAAAACAGTCTATTATACCCATAATGAAAAAAAATGACATTTGAATCTCTACATATTCTCAAC